>JARVJN010026102.1:0-15796 GCA_031763805.1 Argolebias nigripinnis
GAGGGCACAGACTGTAGTGTAAAGCACTTTGAGGATCTTGATCAAATAGAAAAGTGTTATACAAGTACATTCCATTTACCACTGTCCCTTGATGGCATAAGGAATTTACAGATTGCCATCCTAAATCCTGATGGCAACACATCCCTCTTTGTGGATGGAACATATGTCATATTATAATTCATAATTTTCTGTGCCTTTCAAATCTTTCGCATTAAAAACTGAGTTTACTGATGTTTTTTTTCTTTCCCACAATCTTTAAAGCTGTTACCTTGCAGTTAAGGTTATAATTGTTTATTTCAGAGCATTAACTAGACAATATACAATCACAAAGAAAAAAAAGGAATAAGGATAGCCTGTCTTTTATTGGGTCTTACTGCAGGGCATGAACCCACAAGTTGCTATGACATCACAAACTAAATGGGATCACATCACATTTACCCTCTCAACACTTAATTGTGGGTGTATTTCTTTGTGTTGCCATCCTCAGTGTCTTTACAGAGCCTATCTGGATGTATTAAATGTGTACCTTCCATCAGCAGATGTATGGGATGAAGGGAACCTGCCCTCAGGCTGGAGGGAGATCTCAGACTCATCTGAAGTCTATTTCTGGCACATTCCCACCGGCACAACACAGTACGACCGACCGGTCACCTCCGTAAACCAACAAACCCCTTCCATCAGTGAACCAGATCCTGAACCCGACCCACAGAAAGATACACAGGAGTCTCTGGAGCTACCAAACGAGGTGAGAGCACCTTCAGCCCCAACACACCTCAGGGTGAACCACACTCAGTTTTTATACATCAAGCTCCCAATTTATTCTCAGTGTTGGATATAGAGTTTGTTGTGTTGAACATTTATAAATTAGAGACTTTTTTGATTGAACAGAAACCTATAGCATCACAAGAAAAGCATGAACCACAATCCTAAACGGTTCTAAAATTTGTATTTGCTGATATTGGGGTGTCAAACTCAAACAAAAGGGGGACAAAACTAAAAACTTGGTCCAAGCCATGAGCTAGCTTTAGTCCATATCTTACCTCAAATCAGATACCCAACATCTTTTCTTGGTTGAAGGTTCAACAATGGGAGTTTTATTGTTCCCTTTTGATGTTCTTTGTTGCTCTTTCCTCAATAAAAATCAAAGATTACTGAAAAATCCAACAATTTTTCTGGCTTTAAAGTTAGCCAACTGTCTTGATAATTCTGCTCTAAATGAAGTGTGCCCTGTAGTTTTAGCTAAATGAGAAGCAATATACAGTTATTTTACATTTAAAGTATCATCTTGGGGGGGTGGGGGGGGTACAGATAAGATGTTAACGAGGACCAGATTTGGCCCGTGGGCCTTGAGTTTGACACGTGCAACATTGTCTTTCTTGAGACATGTATGCTGGAAAATAATGCTTCATATCTGAATGTTTCATGGACAGGAACTAGATATTATATGAGCAGCTGACAGTTTATAACTGTTTCAAAAAACTTTTTATTTTTAAGACAAATGGTTTTTTTATGGGGGCAGCACGGTGGCACAACTGGTAAAGCTGCTGCCTCTCAGCGAGCAGGTCCCTGGTTCAAATCCTGGTCCGGGGGCCTTTCTGGATGGAGTTTTCATGTTCTCTCCGTGCATGGGTGGGTTTTCTCCGGGTACTCCGGTTTCCTCCCACAGACAAAAAACATGCATGTTAGGCTGATTGGTGACTCTAAATTGTCTGTGAGTGAGAGAGTGAATGGTTGTTTGTTTTGTTTGTCTCTATGTATCCCTGTGATGGACTTGCGACCCGTCCAAGGTGTACCCTGCCCCTCGCACAGTGCTGGACATGGGCACCGGCGACCCCCTGACCCAAAAATTTGAAGAAGCGGGTAAAAGATAATTGATGGATGGAAGTTTATATGGATTAAAGAATAGATTAGAATAGAATTCAACTTTATTGTCATTGCACATGTCAAAAGTACAAGGCAACGAAATTCAGTTAGCATCAATCCAGAAGTGCTTAGAAAAAAAATTGGTATATACAGGTAGTCCTCGACTTACGACAGCCTCGACTTACGACGTTTCGCGGTTACGAACGACCTCCCATTGAAAAGCATTGTTCAAGTTACGCGGTGTATGCGTCTTTACACCAAAAAATATGGTACCGAAACTTACCGGAGGACAGCGGAAATTTATAGGAAGTTTACAGGAGGGAGGGGGGGGAGGTAGCTTGACGCAGTCAGTGGAAAGTTACTACAGATACCTCATTGTTTGGAGACAGGCAGACCGGAGCAGAGGTAACTCTGAGCTCTGGTACAGGAGTTAACATGCTAACAGACCTTGCTGTAAACAGTCTGGACCATGCGAACTACAGGCAGCCTCAGATGTTGGAGGGTTACCGAGCTAACATGCTAACAGGCAGAGGATCGGCTTCACCAGCATACCAGTAGGCCATTAACTATTTTTTTCCCTTCATTAAGGCTCCGAATGTACTGTATGTGTTTTGAGAATTACTGTGTTAGGATAGGCTAAGTGCTTGGTTAAACACAGTACTGTACGTATGAGGTGCCGTTTGGGCGTATTTTCCGACTTGCGTCGATTTTTGAGTTACGAATGGGCGTAGAAACAGAACTCGTTCGTAAGTCGGGGACCACCTGTATTTATAACACGACTGCTCTGTTGAGAACTGTTGGAGATGATTTTCTACCCACCAGTAGAAATTCCAGTCCTCGCTCTCTGTCACTTGAATCCAGTCCCTCTTTTCAAAGTTATTGATGAGCACAGATTTCTCAATATCTGTCACCCACTTCACCTTACCGGCCATGGTGCCTCCCACTGAGGAGGAGCACAAAACCACAGACAGCACAGCAGATAAGCAAAACAGCAGCAAATTGCTCTTAGTCATATTTCTGCATTCTGTTACCTTGCACCAAAGCATTCAGGATAGAAGGATGCTGAATCCTCCCCGGACTGCTACCGCTGCAGAGACATGGCGGCCATCATTGTCCAAACATGCACGTTACAGCAGTTTGTTAACACACCGCGGCCATGTTAGCTGTTTGTAGCCCCGGGAGACAACGCCCAGGACCGTCAAACTACAACGAAACAAGTCTGTGCCATTAAAACCTAATTTTAAAATAAAAAACAATATTATAATGTGTCGTGTATTAAGAAAATATTTGACCTGGAAATGTCTTTAAAAAAAACACTGAAAATATTTCGTTGGGTGGTTCTTCCGGGTAAATAACCTAGCAACGGAGGACGCGGTGACGTCAGAGCAGCGTGTCATTACCAAGCACCGCCAGCAGGGGGCAGCATCGGACTGGCAGTTGAATATTTGAACATTCCGCGTCACATACTTCAAGCAAGAAAGTTTTTGTTGTTTACATCATCCACAGATGTAAACAACAAAAACTTTCTTGCTAACCTAGATTTATAGTATTTTCTACTTGTATATCTTCTTACTTGTCTACTTTAAAGTGTACCAACGCAAAAAGCCCTAAAAACTAAAACACTCTGTAACGAATTGCTGCCCAAAACATACTTTCATGCGATTATTTGCCTTTTTTTCTCTCTCTTTTTGTTATGCCTGCCTTAAGTCTCGAGCCATGTTTGTCATTGCAGGATTTTGTTGTACTTGTTTTGTATTAAAAAATAATAAGTCCAGTATTTTTACGTGTTTATGGAGGTTCTATCGCCCCCTGGTGGTCACTCTCTACCAGGTGATGTTTTGTATAGGCGTGGCTTCAAACTGTATTTCACCTGAGAACAAGACGCTGCTGTGAGTACAAGCTTGTTCACGTTATTAATTTCAGTTTATCACGACTTTTTAGCGTTAACCATAATGTTTTTGTGTCTTTTACAGGGCGGCGTCTTCTTTAATCTACACAAAAGGTAGTTTTACTTTCTTTTTCACTCTTCATGCACCTGTTTACTGTCAGGGTGGGACACATCCTGTTCGATTAATAGGAACCAACATACAAATTGAACAGAATACAATATAATACACATGTTGATGTTAAAATGTGTTATAATAGCAGGCTCTATCCAGTTTGTGTTTTCTTCCAAACGACCTTTGTTTGCTTTGGGTCAGAGGGATGACTTCATCTTTTTTGTTATGACAATAAAGAAAAGTGATGTGGGCTTTTATTACACGAGCTGACGCCTCAAATGTCCACATTTCAGAGTGTTCTGGTTGTGTTTTTTTGAGGTTTTTAAAGGAAGAGCTAGATTTTAAGGTGCTTTCCTTCAAATATTAGTAAAACAATATTCAAATATTATAATAATATCAAATATTAGTCAAAACTGAAAAACATTAAAGCCATTCATTTATTTGCAGGGATGTCTGGCTGTCAGAAACTGCAAAAACTGAAGCTTTATGGAAGATTATTTGTAGTGTGTGTGTTTTTATGGAAATGTGACATTTGCATGAAAGGGACGTGAGTACAACAGGGATGATCTCAGGTCAGGTGCACAGAGGAAGGGTACAAACCTTCACATAGAGTCGATCATGTTTTGATTATAGTCATAAAGGCAAATTAGAGCGACAGTTTTATCATAAAACAAGTCCCAAACCATAAGGAAGTGAATTAAAGCGGACATGAAAAAGATTATGTCATCTTCAGATCTGTTTGTCTCTTTTTTATTTTTTTTTTACCTGGACTTTCTCCCTGGTAACACAAGCGCCACCTATCCTGGTCACGTGACGTGATGTTTACACAAGCTGTTTGTGAACTTTAGAGATAATGCGTGGTGAAGTCGCACTACTAACATGACGACTTGTCGTGTCGGTGCGTTTCTCAGAAAACACAATGGTCGAGCAAACGAGACGCTCAAATCGTGTGGTGACGCTCCAGGCTGGACCTGGGCAGGCGGACACCATGAACATGAACTTCAGGTACAGTTCAGGCTGTTTCCACTTCACTTGTCAACAACAAAACAGATATTGTGTCCCTGCAACAAACACCGTGCAAATCTTCACCGTCTGTCCCACTAAAGAGAACCCATCCCTGTGTGTTCCTGCTTCAGGGTCAGGGGTGCGGCTGCGAGGGTCATCGGCCGTCACCTGGCTGTGATCGGAGACCAGTTGGACCGGGAGTGGGCCGGGAGAGATCCAAACCAGCCGCCGACTCCTCTCCACCTGCTGAGACCTGCCCAGTCTCTGACGCAGACCATCTACTGGTATGAAGACTCCTCTGTGAACCGAAACCACCTTAAACCCTTGTGTTTGGCGTCTGTGAACTGGAACGGTGTCTCTGCAGGGATGTCCACGGTCAGCTCTGGGGCTTTCAGGGTCTGTTCTCCGCGCTGAAGACCTGGGTTGTGAGCTCTGTGCCTGGGCAGGGGAACCTCCGAGCCAAGGCCCTGACAGCCTGGGTAACTCTCTAATCTTCATGATCTTTGCTGCAAAGCCTCAGAAACATGTCGTCCCAATTTTTTATTGAGATACTTTTGGTCTCAGACATATGAGGACTTGGGATTTTATTTCAAGACCAGTCAAGACCACAGCTGTGGAAATATCACTAAACTGCCAGAATATTGTCCAGTTTATTATTATTATTATTATTTAAATTTATTCATTTTAAATACAACACACGACTGTACAGTATAAAAGTAAAATGAAGGGATGCAGAAAGAAGAATAAATCTTATTTTTTCTGCCCCCTATTACAAAGATAATTCAAACAAGACAAAAGGAACAAAAAGAAAAAAATATCAATCTAAGAAGTTACAGATTGAAGGAACAAAACAACTTGTATAGTTCCAAGAAAGATAATTACAAAGAAGACATCTATTACATGATATTGTTATCATTAATATTTATGCAAGAAATTTGTTTTGATCATATTTTTTTTTAATGGTCATTGATTTAGCATTTTTAATACCAGTTTCCAAATTATTCCAAAGTTCAATTCCTTTGAGGTTGACCGACCCCTTAAGCTAGTTCTATATCTTGGTTTCACAAAAATCTCTTTTCCTTTAAGATTATAAGAACTTTTACGTTTGACAAAGAACATTTGTGGTGAACTGGTAGTTGATTTTTATGAGCTCTATACATAATCGGCAGGATATTGTAATCCACCAAGTCATGGAACTTCAACAATTTCAATTTGTGAAATAATGTGCTTGAAGGGTGAAAAATAGTGCTTTCTGGTCATTATTCTTACCGCTCTCTTTTGTAGTACAAAAACAGGGTTTTAATTTTTTTATTTATTCATTTCAAATTTAAAACACAAAAGAAAAAATTTTACAGAACCATATGGAGAAATAAAAGAGCAAATTTAAATGAAAGGAAGCAGAAGAAGAAAATAATCTTATAATATCTGCCCCTTTTTAAAACAAAAATCTATTTAAACAACCAATTCAAGCAATCCTTGAACCATATTAATAACTAATAATAATATAACTAATTTATAGAGATTTTAAATATATAACATTTACACATAACTTTTCAACAATCTATTCTTAATAATATTCTTAAAACAGACATTGACTGAGCATTTTTAACATCATATTCCAAGCCATTCCATATACCAATTCCATGTATTAAAGTAAAACGACCCTTTAAACTAGTTCTATATTGTGGTTTAACGAAAATGTCTGTTCCCTTTAAATTATAACAACTTTTCCTTTTTACAAAAAGCTTTTGAATATTTGAAAGTAGAGTGTAATTTTGTGCTTTATACATTAGTAAAAGAATATTATATTCCACCAAATCATAAAATCCTAGCAGCTTCAATTTATAAAATAATACACTAGATGGATGATAATAATGCGTTCTTGTTATAATTCTTAAAGCTCTTTTCTGTAAAATTAAAATAGGTTTTGTTGTAGTTTTGCATGCTGTACCCCAGATTTCAACACAATAAACTAAATACTATGATTGTATTATACAGCAAAAACAAAGCTTTATCATTAGTAGGTCCTTTGCCTTATATAGTACTGCAATGGCTTTTATTTACTTTAAAATCAATACAGACAGAGTAAAATAAAAATAAAATTATTACTGAAAGGAATTAATTATTTTGTGATGGGATAGTTTTGGGAGCAGACAATGCATTTATAAAGGGATTTCAATAGGGTCGTTTTTCTCCTAGTGAAACATTAGAGGGCAGTAAAGTTACTGTCAGCGATAAAAGATTTGCGACTTGGTGATGAACAGTTGTTTATTGACCCACAAAACAAAAATATATATAAGAACATGGATGTGTAGCAATTTCTTCCCCCACGAGGTCTTGCTGATATTTTGTTGCAGATATGCACTGAGATAAAACAAAATTAAAACGTGTCGAGGTACGGAGACGCGTTGACGCCTGTAGATGTCGACCTGGATCTCCGGTTATTTAAAGACGTTTTCAGCTGATAACGGCGTCCCATCCTCTTCCATCCATGGACTTCAGTCCCATTAAACGGTGTTTCCCAGTCGCTGGTAGATAAGAAGGAACATAAAATCCTGAGTTTGTTGAGGGTTGGAGGACGCCGCCACCATCAGCAGCAGCAGCGACCTCAGGAAAAAAACAGCTCGTTGAGGCTGCTGCCTCCTCTTGAATCCACTTCCCCTTTAAGCTGTCTGAGAGCAAGACGCTCCATCTCCGTTTGTTTGGCCGCTGGGGCTGAAGAAGCTCCGGAGCTTCTGTCGGTGAAGATGATGTGCAGAACAGGCTCGATGCTGATGAGCAGCCGAACTCGCAGATGATACACAACGGAACAATTCATCACCAAACAGGTAAAAGTCATTTTGACCACGCTGCTTCTTTAGTGCTTTTGGCATGGCACCTTTTCCCCTTCTGTGTGGGTTCAACGTCTTGACTTTTGTTATTAACTTTGTTTAACTCAACATAATTTGGGCGTCTAAGATGAAGAGCTTTTAGAAGTGAGTCAACGAGAGCCATCGTAGTTGCAGACGTAAAGTGTTTAAAGGTTTAATTTTCCTTTCAAAGACCATTTGAAAGCACCATTTGCCGAGTGCCATGAAACTGCCCTCATTCATCCTGAAAACACTAAAGACTGAGGCACTATTTCAAAATGGGAACATTTATTATAAACACTGCTATTAAAAGAGATACATCGTAAAGCACATCGAGATAAACCCGTCAAGACGAGCACAGCTGGTACGATGGAGTCTGAGTAAACGGTTGAGGACTGAGTATATCTTGCTCTGTCGAGATACGCATCACTCCCTAAAGGGAGCTGTAGCTTCAGACTCCCACATGATAAAGTATTGAACTAATGTCGTCTGCTGTACGTAAAGGTGCCATTTTGTTTCAGTGGTGGACAGATAAGTGGTATGGACTATTACCGTAGGCGTTCAGAACCACCTCCGTCTGCTCCGGTGGTTCAGCAGATCTCCGAGGCAACATAAAAATATGCGAATATAAATAATAAAGTCATGAACATTCGGCTTAAGTGGACTCTTGAGCTGTGCGGAGATCACAAAGCCAAGAAGAATTTTAAGTGGTCCTATTTTAAGGACGAGAGACCATAAAGACTCTCAATGCAACTTGCGTGTATTTAAATTACAGTTATAATACGAGGCTTTATTCGGGCCTGAATATGAATTTAATAGAAACAAAACGTTTTTGGAGCGCGTCATTAACGAGTCTGTCTCTTTCTGTTTGGTTTGGTTTCACAACAGATTCCCCAGAATCTACTTGTACTTCTTGACAACGTGTACATGTTCAGACGATGTTCGTAAAACTCTATTCAGAAATTCAAAGATGATCTCTGCTGTTTCATTGTCACTGCTTCCAGGCAGCTGAACCTTGACCATATTGGCTACAAACGGGAGGAGGTCTGCAGGAGTCACCTATGATGGACTACGACTCCAAAGCTCTGCTCTCTACAGAGAACCTCATCTACGCCATCACCGTGCCACTGTCCACCTCCATCATCCTGGCCAACCTGGTCATCATCTTGGGCATCTCTTGCAACCGCCAACTCCACAACACGCCCAACTACTTCTTCCTCAGCCTGTTGGTGGCCGACATGTGCACGGGCGTGGCACTGCCCTTCATCCCATTGATGGGTCTGAATCGGGAGATGAGTCTCAACTCCTGTTTGTTGGCCCACGTCTTCCCCAATTTCCTTTTTTTGGCGTTTTTGTTCAACCTGGTAATGGTCCACTATGAACGCTACATATGCATCGTTGACCCTCTGCGTTACAACAACCTGTGGATGCATCGCAGTTTCCCCTTGGCGTTGCTGATAGTTTGGGCACCACCACTTCTGTACGCATCCCTACCTGCGTTTGGGTGGAATAACTGGATAGGGCTGGACTGGAACAGCTGTTGTGAAAACACGTCAAAGTTGTCGCCGCTTTCAAACTGTTCGGCAAATGGAACCACTTGCTGCTCCTACAGCCGGGTGTTCCCCAATTCGTTCATCTACTTGGAGGTGTACGGCCTCGTTTTACCTGCGATTCTGGTCATCGCTGGTATGACCGGACGGGTTTTGTGCATCACCCGAGGACAGCTGAAGGACATATGCCGGCTCCATCGCTCAATAGAGCGAGGCAGTCAGGCCTCGGAGCAGGAGCAGAGGCTGAACCTGCGGTACACTCGCTGCGTGGTGGCAGTATCTCTGACGTTTCTGGCCTGCTGGGTTCCGTACCTCATCTACATGCACGTCTGCATAGTGTTTTTAATCAGCGATACCAAGTGGAGCTCCACCACGCACATCGTATTGTCGTGCACCGGTATCGGAAGCATGGCTGTGGTGCCGCTGGTACTTGGCCTGGCCAACAAAGAGTACACAGAACCTGCGTACATACTGTTCCAAAAACTCAGAGACCGGTGGAGAAGAACACAAGAACTGGAGGAGGTCGCATTCTGAAAGAATGGCCATGGATCTAATATTTATTACGTCAGGCAAAAGTATTGGGACGTGTTTGAAATGACCGTTTGGCGACTGACTTTTTTTTTGGCATTGTTCTCGTTCCGCTCATCGCATTGGACTGTTTTCGTTTTTACGATGAAAACCTGGCGATACAACAGGCTTAATGAGAAACTCTAAATTTCCAACAGTGGGTACCTTTTAAGATTTATTGTTCAAATCAGGAGGCCACAAAGATGAGGAGCCAAAGATAGACACCCAGTTAACATGTGGTATGAAAATCTTACCGGACTTGAGGTCGGGTTCTCTGCTTTTATAAGACTGATGCGTTTATGTTTGGTTGGAAATGCTGTTTTCTTATTTATAACTTTTTTTAAACTAAAATTCTACTTTTATTATTATTATTTTTATTAATTTGTTTCACGTAAATTAGAAACACTATGTATAAATTGTAGGGTTTTAAGAAATGTTTCAAGTGTCGTAGTTTATAAAGAGACGAAGACGCGTTAAGGATCAATTAAACTTTTGGATAGATTTAGTAAACAACACAAGGTACTCAAAACCCCAAGCGGACGTTGGTTTACCGTACTGTAACGGTAAAGCCAACAACGAAATGCTCCGGTAATACAAAAAAAGACCGTACGGCACATTTTCCAAAACTCGCGGTTCATAAATTACCCATAGGCTTTTACCCATTACCAAATTACCCATTTGTGTTTCAGTTTCTAACTGCCCTGAAATGACCCTTTTACCGGAAACCCTAGACGGAAACGAGCTTCTGTTGGTTTACCGTACTGTAACGGTAAAGCCAACAACGAAATGCTCCTGTAATACAAAAAAGACTGTAAGGCACATTTTCCAAAACTCACGGTTCATAAATTACCCATAGGCTTTTACCCATTACCAAATTACCCATTTGTGTTTGTTTCTAATTGCCCTGAAATTACCCTTTTACCGGAAACCCTCGACGGAAACGAGCTTCTGTAAATAAATCACTGCTAAACTTTTATACTAACTGTTGCGCCGGCTTCTAATATGTTTCATGTTGTTTCTCATCAATCTTGTCTTTATCGCTGTGAAACTGTTTCCGACAAACCGAAGCGGTATTTCTTCCCCGGGCCGCTCGGTGCGATCAGACGCTCGGTGGGTGTAACGTTACATCTTAAGTCAATAAAGGCCTCTCCATGCAGCACAAAGACGAGCATTGTGTCCTTTTGCTTTCTGCTCAGTTCAACCGCTCGTATATTTTATCCATGTGTCACCCCCTGCCAGTTCTGTTTACTTTCCTCGCCTGTGTTTATCTGTATTCTGGTATGCGGCCGAGGAGGGAGCGATGCATCTGCAGGACGAGAGATTAGCCATCAGGCCTCACCGGGGAGGGACCGTGTTTGATTTAAAGTTAAAGGACGAGCGTCCAGTTTCTGCCTCGCTGGGATCCTTGGAGGAAAAACACTCATTTTTGATCAGAGGCGATCCTTTCTGTGGAACAGACAGCCGAGCAGGAAAATCATCTTTAGCGACGTTAAAACACAAACGTCGGGACGTTCTGAAAGCCGGACGGCGACGCCACGTGCTCCGCGGGAAGACGGAGGACCGGACGCAGAGGAGGAAGGAGCTGGTTGTCCATGTCGTCACCGCTCGTGTTCGGAAGAAAGACAGACGGCAGTTTTTTTTTCATTCACGTTCCTTTATTTGTTAACACAACATCCACAGTCCGGTCACCGGTGATCCACGTGAAGCGTCTGAGGTAAAAGGTGCAGAAACACGAGACGCCCGACGGGATTTTAAGCTCGAGAACAAACTCCCTTTTACACAAACAGAACCAAAGATTATCCAGAAACCTAAAATAAAGATTTACAACAGAAAGTTTCCCTTGAACATCAGCCATTCTGCTCTCCTGATGCCGACGGTCATCTTGATAAAAACCCTTTGCACTTGGTTGATTCACTGAAATAGTCTTGTTCTTTAACGATAACTCAGAGGAAGACGAAAGAAATCAGTGAAAACAGAGACAAGGACCCGTGGAAAACTGCAGGACATGCACAAAGCTGCAGCGAGACGTTTACTCCAACAGAAAAACACCCGAGAGAGACGATCGCCGTCAAGAGCTCGTGACCTTAAATTCATTATCTCTGTACAAGTATACATGAAGGTGCTTAAACATTCTAACTGACGACATCATTTCACATTTTGCAGGTTTAGTGTGAGACTGCGGGTCATCCCGGTGGTCAGTCGGTGTACTGGGAACTCTCGGACACCAGTCTTCCTGATTCCACCAGCAGTCGGATCAGCAAGCGCTTCTTGGGGACAGTGGACACTGGTGAGGTCATCAGGCTGTCCAGGTTGTTGGCGGTGTTGGGGTCAATGGTGCTCACCAAGACAATGGTGGGTTTGGGGACAGTGGACACTGGTGAGGTCATCAGGTTGTCCAGGTCGTTGGTGGTGTTGGGGTCAATGGTTCTCACTGGGACGATGGTGGATTTTGCATCTTGGGGCTTCTTTGTGGACCTTTTTCTCTCCGGCAGGTGAACGTCTGCGTGCAAGTAAGGACGTGGATTGGTTTGTTTTTAATAATCTGATTGAAAGAGAGGTTTGATTTTAGTGGCACACAAAACCTCAATAAAGATTTGACGATATTCTTGGAAATTAATTTGAAAGAGGATCAGTTATTAAAAATGGTCTTGGATTTGAATTTATTTTAAATTAATCCTTGAAGTTCTGGTGTCGTGTGACAATCCCCAAAAAGTCAAATAGTAAAATAAAAAAAATAAAAAAAAGGAATTTCTAATCTCTGATTAAATTGTTTTAACATTTGATTTAATTAGATTTACAATATTATAACTTAACTGAAGTTAATTTTAAACTTTAGGTAATTTCCCCAAAACTATTTAGTCCTTTGTGTTGATAAACTACATATTTTTTATTATAAATGTAGAAAAATATTTGTTATAAATAAACTTACTATTGACTGGTTGGTTCACGAAACACCAAATATTTTTTTTTTAAAGTTCAATTTTTATCTTTAACAACCCAATTTTTTAATAATAATAATAATTGACGCAGTTCAGTGAATAACTTCGACACTGCGCTCGTCTGAAACTTTAAGATTCTCGGAGCTTTACGTTCCAGAAAGGGTTAAAAGACGACGCTCACCTGCGTTGAACTGGCGCTCGTTCATTCTTCGAGAAGACAGAGAAGAAAGTAACGTTAGTGTCGGTATCTCTACGCGTGTATCTCGTGCACACGGGAGTGACCTGGTTGCGTACCTTCTCTCCTCGCCCTCCAGCAGCTTGCTGTAGGTGGCGATCTCAATGTCCAGGCTCAGTTTGAGGTCCAGCAGCTTTTGATGGTCCAGGACTTGTTGAGCCATGTCCTGATTGTGCTTCTTCATGGCGTCCTCCAGCTGCTTGATGTCGTTTTGAGCCTTCTCCACGTTTTCGTCGCCGTCCTTTCTCGCGTCGTCGATGTCTTTCTTCAGGGCGTGTTCCTGACAGGAAAAGAGAGAAAGCAGATGAGATGGACTTGTGGAGGTGAAGGGACGATCCGTGGTTTTACGTGGTCCAGACCTTCCTTTTCAGAGCGCCCAGGTCTCCTTTGAGCCTCTGAATGAGGCGCTTCGTGTCCGAGATCTCCCTCTTGACGTCGCGCAGTTTCTGCTCGCCCTGAGCAACACTCGAGGCCATGTCGTCCATCTGAAGGTGGAAAATGGAACTCGTTACTCGTACCCATCTTCAAGAATCCCCGTCTTTACTTCCCCTCACCTTCCAAAGTTTGGCTTCTTCCCGGGCACGGGCAGCCAAGTCGGCGTACTTCTTATTGACCTCCTTGACGACGTCGTCCATGTTCAGGTGGCGCTTGTTGTTTTCGCGAAGGACCACTCTGTCGTTCCTGACAAGCGACTTGAGCTCTTTGATCTCCTGCGAGGGGAAACGGCGGTCGTGAAAAAAGAAACGTGCGTCACCTCAAGAGCTCGGCGTGTTTCGGCACCTCTTCAAACAACGGGGCGAGGCGCTCCATCTCTCTGCTCAGTTCCTCCAGGTCCAGAACGTCTGCCACTAACGCAAAGTGTCCTTCATCCACTTCCTGTTTGAACATTCAGCATTAGCAAAAGGATTTGAGGAACAGCTGAAACTTTGCGTCTTACGGATGAAGATACCTTTTTGGCAAGGATGAAAAGATCCTCCACTTTAGTTTTGCTCTTGATCTCGTCTTCATACCTGCAAAGATGAAACGATTATGTTCCGGTGGTATCATGAAGTACTTACAGTCACAGGACAACCAACCTCTTCTTGTGGTCGTCCTTCTCCTTCGTGATCCTGTCCAGGTCGTCCTTCAGCTTGTCCTTGTCCCGAAGCAGCTTGTCGATCTTCTCCTGCAGCTCGTTGTCCTCCCTCCTCAGAATGACGTCTACGTTTGCGGCGTAGTCGTCCTGCTTCTTGAGTAACTCCAGTTTCTTCTCCAGCCTTTTCTTCTCATCCTCCAGACCTTTGACCTTGAAAACAGAAAGGACAGTGAGTCGAGGGCCGCGGGGGAACGTTCACGCTCGTGTTGGGACTTGTTGTGCTCTCAGAGTGACAAGGACAAGACGATGACGTCCATCAGTCCCTCAGGGCTCATGTTTTCCACCGGCGTCCACACGGTGGCGGCCTGGATCCACCGGCAGCGCAGAGGAGAACCCTCCAGAGGAGAACCCTCCAGAGGAGAACCCTCCAGAGGAGAACCCTCCAAAGGAGAACCCTCCAGAGGAGAACCCTCCAGAGGAGAACCCCCCAGAGGAAAACCCCCCAGAGGAAAACCCCCCAGAGGAGAACCCTCCAGAAGAGAACCCTCCAGAGGAGAACCCTCCAAAGGAGAACCCTCCAAAGGAGAACCCTCCAAAGGAGAACCCCCCAGAGGAGAACCCTCCAAAGGAGAACCTTCCAAAGGAGAACCCTCGAGAGGAAACTTGTGGCCTCAGGCTCAGTTTTTACTGCGTCATTCTGCAGCTGTTGACAGACAAACTTCACCAGGGAACAGTCTCTGCTTCGTGCACCAACATTAAACTGATGGTCGTCTCAGTCTGGAGCAAAAACACATGAACCTCACATGTGAAACATACAGGGTTACATGTGAAACCAATAAGATCACATGTGAAACATACAGGTTAAATGTAAAACCAATAAGATCACATGTGAAACATATAGGGTTACATGATCTAAAGGGTTACATGTGAAATGAATAGAATCACATGTGAAACCAATAAGATCATATGTGAAACATACAAGTTACATGTAAACCCTATAGGATTACATGTGAAACATACAGGGTTACATGTGAAACCTATAGGATTACATGTGAAACATACAAGGTTTCATGATTACATGTGAAACCAATAAGATCACATGTGAAACTTACAGGGTTACATGTGAAACCAATAGGATTACATGTGAAACATACAGGGTTATATGTGAAACCTATAGGATTACATGTGAAACCAATAAGATCACATGTGAAACATACATGTTACATGTGAAACCAATAAGATCACATGTGAAACATACAGGGTTACATGTGAAACCTATAGGATTACATGTGAAACATACATGTTACATGTGAAACCTATAGGATCACATGTGAAACCTATAGGATTACATGTGAAACCAATAGGATCACATGTGACACATACAGGTTACATGTGAAACCTATAGGATTACATGTGAAACCAATAGGATCACATGTGAAACATACAGGGTTACATGTGAAACCTATAGGATTACATGTGAAACCAATAGGATCACATGTGAAACATACAGGGTTACATGTGAAACCTATAGGATTACATGTGAAACCAATAGGATCACATGTGAAACATACAGGGTTACATGTGAAACCTATAGGATTACATGTGAAACCAATAGGATCACATGTGAAACATACAGGGTTACATGTGAAACCTATAGGATTACATGTGAAACCAATAGGATCACATGTGAAACATACAGGGTTACATGTGAAA
>JARVJN010026417.1:0-10494 GCA_031763805.1 Argolebias nigripinnis
AAGCAGGATTTGTTTCTGAAGAAGAAACCTAGCTTCAGTTTGAGTTTAGTGGCCATTTTGGAGATGTGGGTTTTAAATGACAGTTCATTGTCAATGTTGAAACCTAGATATTTGTAGGTGGAGACCATTTCTATTTGTTTTCCCTCTTGGGTTCCAATTTGAGGTGGGTTCTCTGGTTGCTGCTTTCTGTTGGACAGAACCATGATCTTGCTTTTGTCGGCATTTAGGACATGGCATGTAAATTCCTGATGGGTGTAAAAATCACTGGGTAGCTGCTACAAAGGAGAGGTCTGGTGTTCTCCAGGAAATAAACTGGTTTAGAGCAACAAAACACAGAGACAAACATCCATAGTTTTACCTGGGGACCACATGCTATTTGTAACAATTACAGAGATTGTCTGTGTTGTTAATCGGCCATGTCAGTAATTTGTTAAGTAAAAATTCCCCTGAAAATTACCTACTACTATATTTTGCTGAACTCCGATGTGAATCCAATGTGAAAAGGCATCTCTGTGATTTGGACAGAAATGTGCAGGATATGATATGTATGAGGCGATTTTTGTTTTTGTTTAGGCAAAATAATTTGGAAAAAAATAGAACAAGGCTGTATTGTGCTGCTCGCTTTGGTTTTATTTAAAATTTTTTATGTACTGCAGATGACAGGAAGTGCAGAGACGCGCGCATGATCAACTGACTCATCCATCCATTATATTTACCCGCTTCTTCCTTTTCGGGTAGCAGGAGTCATTGGTGCCCATGTCCAGCCATCACTGTGCAAGAGGTGGGGGACACCCACGACAGGTTGCAAGTCCATTTCAACCAGCAGGACAGCAGCCGTGTGGCAGATCAGAGATGAAGAAGGGGAATTTAATACATCAGTGTTGCATACAAAGCAGTCCGTCGCGAGGCAGTTTATTGTGCAACACAGAGTACATGTACGCAGTCGTAAAAATTTAGCTTTGCATGGACATGCCCTGCGGGCGTCCGCTTTGAGTCTAATCTGGTACGTACAGACCTCCGTGGACTGAGGTCCACCCGATTATGTGTGAGCCTTTAGGGTGATTTATTTGCTGTGTTTCTTCTGGTATTTACGCAAACAGAAGCTCAAACAGCAAGGCTCCGCCGGTGTCAGGAGAGAAAAACCTCCAACACACGGCACTTTACACAGAGCGGTGTGTTCAGTAGAGTCGGAACAACCATGGTGCATTCAAGAGCATAGGAACCATGCAACTCAGAAAGACTTTCATGCCATAGCCATAACCAAACAGAACCAAGCTCAGTAAACAACCAACTACACAACAATGTGGTCTTTCTAACAGCTTTGTTATTAAAGGTTGAATTAATATACAGTACTTTATTAGAATCAGACTTTTTTGTTCTGTATGTGTTATGTTAAAATTTTAAGTGCACATCTGTGTTTTTGGTTTTGTTATGCAGGAAAGAAAACTGTATTTTATTTTTGAGACATTTATTTTGTACAGTTACAGCTGTTTGTTAATAAAGGTGCCTGTGTGACAAATGGGACTAAGCTTTGACTCAGAAATGTATTTTTGTTATTACTTTATGGAAGGAAAAAATTTGAGATATATATATCATACGTTACCATTCATCTTAAAAATATTGAGATATTAATTTTTGTCCATATCGCCACGTCCTACTGCCCAGTAGCCTGCACAGTCTAAATTTGAATTGTTGTGACATGACAGTGCTATGTTTTGTCCCATAATTTAAAAGACTGCATGTATTACAATGGTAAAGATGATGTGGAGAGTGTCACTCTTTTGCTTTCTGTACTTCCTACCTCATAGCCACGTTGCTCCCATCAATGATGATTGTCCTCAGCTTTCCGTCTCCAGGTTTATCTGCTAGCTTAAGATCAAAAGGTGTCTGCAGACCCTCGAGGAAGCGCTGCTCCCCTGTCACTACCAGCGAAGCAGAGGCAAAGTAGCTTTGTTTGTCCTTTACATTGGCAGAGGTCAAGTCGTTGTTGGTAAAAATGTGGGGGTGGGTTTGAAGCGGTTGTTTAGAGGAGCTTGAAAAATGCTGGTTTAAGTTTGAGGCGTTGATTTGCGTTTGAGTATTCTGTTCAGACGTGATCGGATCAGGCCAGTGAGTGGTGCGGACCTGTTGCTTGTTAGACAGAAAAGGTTGAGTATCCATAGATGAGTGATAAGTAGACATGGGTGGCCCTTTGACGTTATGGGTTTGTGGGTTCAAAGACTGCTGTTGCTTTGGTTGTGTGGTGTACAGACTGGTTGGCAGCTGCTGGGGTTTATTAGTCCAAGTAGACAAGTCTAGTTCTGCGTTGGGTAAAGAACAGTTCAACACACTCACTTGTCCTTTTTCACCAGATTCTCGTTTTTCTTTCTGTAAAAACAGCTCAAGTTCTCCATGACTCCTCTCAGTTAGTTCAGTAAGTCGCCTTTCTTTCTCCAGTACATCTCGACTGTCCTTCGGTTCTTCTTTAAACTCTTCCGCCTCTCTGCTTCCTTCTCTCTGTAGCTCCAGTAGCAGTTGATGAGTGGATCCATCAGGCAGCCTGTTGTACACTTTGGTTATGCTCTGCTCTGTGTACCCACAGCTAACAGCCGCCTTTTTCAACACCCCAAGGACAAAGTCTTCCTCGTGCTCTACTCCCTCTAACTTTGAACAGCCTTCTCCCTGAAAGTCTTTCGGGCTCCTCGTTACCTCTTTTTTCCCATCTGTTCCTACCAGTTCCTTACAGTGTGCTACTTTACTCGCCCCTGCCAAAGTTCCCTTGTCCTCGTCCTGCTCTGTCTCACAAGGTTGGTCACCCTCTTGATCCGGAGCAATGCTGTTTCGATTGTTCGGTTTTGCGATGCCATGAGTTTCCTGCTGTCTGTCACTGCAATCCTGTTCTTGTTGAACCAAGTCCAGGATCTGTGAAGCCTCTTTAAGTCCCGTTCTCGCAAGGACTTGCTTAACAACGTCTTCAGTGTACCCCATGGCGGTGAAGAACTTTAGGAGAAGCAAAAACTCCTTGTTTCCCATTGACACCTGCTGCTGTTCTTCATCATTGTGTAGTCCGATGTTCACCTTGGTGTCTATAGTTTCCTGCTGCTCCAGTTGTTCTTCTCCTACCTCCTCAGGAGAGTGAAAGAGTCTGTTCTCTGCACCTTCTGCCCTCTCTCGTGTGCCAACAGATGTGACAAAAGCGTTGAGGGAGGAGTCCTTAGCTGAAGAGTTTTTACCTGCAACCATTCCTTCAGCCCATGGATCAGTGGTACCAAAAGTATTAGGGAGTGTTTGCTTTACGGTGCTGGATTTGTTCCGTTCGTCATCAGGAACCCTTTGTGATGTTGCACCAGTTTTCTCAAACATGAGCACTGAGCTTGGACGTGATCCAAGGCCAGACTCTTTCACTAGACACAGCAGGATTTCCTTCACCGACCCCGGCAGCACAAGAAGGTCCAGAGTGTGTCTGTCCTCCCTCTTCTCTACTAGAGTTTTGAAGGTCCGCCGTGAATCCAGGGACTCGCCAAAGCTTCCCGCGTCAGCTCGTCTGGACTGCGTGCCCTCATACTTCCCTTTGAGGTCTGCGATGAGGGAGTAGGCCCGCACAACTGGCTCCACGAGACCTGATATGAGCAGGAATCCAGGAGAGCCGACCTGTTAGGTCATGAGAAAAAGAACCGTGTTAATCCTGTTTCTCTTTGCGACAACAAATCATGAAGTGCACAAACTGAATGATGCTGAACTTCAAGAACCAGGAAAAGAAGACCAGCTGATTTCTATAAGGATTGACAGAAAAAATCTCTTATCACAAAGCTTTCAGCAAAACCAGCTGATTTGCTGTTTGTCTCCGATTCAATTCTGACCTAATACAGTGTGTTGCAAAAATCCTCAGCCCCTTGGTACTTTTCATTTTTTAACGCCCTTACAGCCTTGAATTTAAATGGATAGTTTGAGTTTAGGTAGTGAACCGACACAAAATGCTCTGCACATCAACATCTCTTGAACTTTAAGAAGCTTAAGCAGTTTTGGTCTGAAGAGTGGCCAAAGATTCCAGTGACTAGATTTACCAGGGCGGCACAGTGACGCCGTTGGTAGAGCTGCCGCCTCTCAGCGAGAAAGTCGCCGGTTCAAATTCCAGCCGGGGGCCTTTCTGGGTACAGTTTAAATGTTATCTCTGTGCATGAGTGGGATTTCTCCAGGTACTCCAGTTTCCTCCCACAGACCAAAAACATGCATGTTAGACTGATTGGTAACTCTTGTGAGTGGTTGTTTGTCTCTTATTGTGGCCCTGTGATGGACTGGAGACCCGTCCAGAGTGTCCCCCGTCTCTCGCACAGTGATGGCTGGACATGGGCACCAGTGGTCCCCACAACCAGAAAAGGAAGCAGCGGATAAATATGGATGGATGTATCAAGCTCATGAAAACTGTTTGTCCTAACATCAAACTGTGAACAGACGTGTTTTAAGTGAGAAATTTCTCCTCAAAAGTACAGATCAAAAGACTTATCAATAACTCTTATTTTATCTACCATTAACATATAATGGCTGCAAAAGGTGGCTCATTGAGCTTTAGAAGTGTGAATATGTACATGCAGTATGCAGCATCAGTTTTTAGTCTTATCCCTAACATGATTTAAAACAACCCTTTTCCTCATTTAACTTTGTTATTCTGAATTAGTTCTGTGGAATTATTACTGATGAATAAAATTCGTAACCATAATTTAAATTCCAGGAAGTAAAGAAAAATAAAAGAATAACAATGGGTGTGAATATCTTTTCAACCCACTGTAGCTTACAGATAAATAGGTCTAAAAACCTAACCACTTACAGTTTCTAACACTGACAATATCAATTTTTAAAACTGTAGTAATTTGCCTCCATAAACTGCTAATAGTAATAAAAAAATGCCAAAAAGCAGTGATTTTGTTTTTTTACAGCGTTGTACATTTGCATTTTAACAACTGAGGTTAATAATAAAGAAAAAAATAAATGTGTCCCAGTGACATTATTTCAGTTTTACATTTAAAGTCTGCTTTTGTTTATTAAATACCATTACATCTGTCAGAATTGTAGCTGATGACACTGATATTGAAAAACAGTGAGATTTTTGTTTTGTTTATGTCAGCAAAAATGTAAAGCTTATTACATATGGCATTATTAGTTAATGCCAGTGTTGCACCACGGCTCTATAAGGTGGTGTGGGAATTGTTCCATGATGGAAGTGATTCTAGGTTTTAATCACATTTTTATTCAATTTAAAGCAGTTTTGTTTTAAGACGTTGACAGCATCTTGTTATATTTGCTTTCTGGACATAAATTGAAATTGAAAGAATCGAGGCTGACATTACTGGAGTCATGGTTGATGAAATGGGGACATCTTTTGACCTTTGATAAACTGAACATTCTGATATTTCATAGAAAATCTTCATTTGATTAAATAGAAACCAGTAATAAATTGATGATGGCAACATTTATTTAATGTTAAGTACTCACCACTATAACAGCGGAGGTGCTTCTAATCAGGCTGTCCATGAAGAGTCCTCTGGCTCCACAGAAGATGCAGTGAAGGGCCTGGGGGTACTGAACCTCCTGCTGCTCCTCCTGATTCACAACTCCCTTTACAAATAACTGAGAGACAAACGTGTGTCATCAAATGTTAAGAACATTTAAACGTTAACATTTTCCATGTCCTGCTGTTGCAGTATGAGATACCATTACCAAAAGGTTGTTTCCAAAAAGGTTTAACTATCCCTGGGAACTCATTATTATACAACCTGAAAAAATTGTACTGAGGTGAATACCGGTATATATTACCATATTCTTGTGACATTTTTACTAAAGCACCTGCCAAAAACAAGAAAAACTTACTACAAGAAAAAAATATATACATTAGTGGGAAAGTGAATAGTCCCAAGCAATGCACAACACCCATGCATCCATCATCTTTACCCACATCTTCCTTTTTGGGTCACGGGGTTCACTGGTTCCCGTGTCCAGCAGCCACTGTAGGAGAGGTGGGGGATCCTCTGGACAGGTCTCCAGTCCATCACAGGGACACATTGAGACAAACAACCATTGACTCCCTCCCTAGCCTAATTAGATGGGCATTGGCATGAACAACATAAACAAACCAAGAAATGTGCCTTACTTTGGCAGCTTTCACATTGCTGCTTGGTCCTCGTAGCTTCAGCCATATCTGACCGCTGCTATCACGAGTCGTATCGTCCGCCCCAATTCCAAATGTCACCCTGAATATCCTCTCCACAGCACTGTGTAAGGAAGTCAAAGATCCCCGCAGCATCCCTGCACAGGCAAACTCATCCTCAACCTCGGATTCTCCACCAAACCCATCACCGTCATTGCTTCTTTCACCATCCATCACGCTGGTTTAAATCGGTGGCAAAGAGTTGAACATACTGTGGAAAACATAAATTATTTTAGGAATCTCGCTGGTGGACAAACCTAAGGCATTGCTGAAACTAAATCAGGTATAATATTTAAATATGAAATGAGAGAGAACAGAAACCAGATTTATGGTAAACATTTGTGTTAAGGTCAGATAAGGGTTGCATTTTGGTTAAGATTGACAATAGGATTACTTACCGTAGTTGTGGATACATAAGTGCTGATTAGTTTGTACTTTCACCACTTCATACCCCTACTAGTACTCAGCAGGTGCCATTGGTACTCATCGTTTACTATTGCATATTATACTAATGAATTTTTGTCTTTGAGCACGGTTAATTTAAGATGAAGTTTTGAGCCAAGGGTATAATTAGGTGATTGGGATGAGGCTAGGGATTTGACAAACATTAGCCTGCTCTCAATCTACGTGAAGTATTTATAATAATGGGGGGTATTTATAATAACAATACTCCAATTGTTTAAATCACTAAAGATGGAGAAACTGCAAAGGTGAGTACAAAGTAAGCTACGATATGTATAAAGTAGACAAGGGGTGAGTAAAGACAGACCCAGAGCAGGTGGCTTCTTTCGTAATGTATGCTCCAACCAGAACTGGTCTATTTTATATTTATTTATTTTTCTTCTTTCGGGTCGCCACAGACAACTAACTCACACAAAGACATGGTGATTGCTTTTATGCCGGATGTCCTTCCTGATGCAACCACTGAGCTACCACAGCCCTCTGTGTGGAGCAGAGAGCTGCTATCTAGGACATCCAGAGGAGCAGATGGTGGGGGTTAAGGGACTTGCACAGGGGCCCAGCGTGGGGCAAATGAGGGTGGAGGCAAGTGTGGATGCTTTGTCTGTCCCCACCCACATTATGATGTTGGTCCGGGGGACCAAACCAGTGACCTTCCAATCACAGGCATGCCTTCTCTAACCTCTGAGCCACCACTCCTCCCCCAACCAGGATTGGTCTTCACAATTCAGGGGGAAAAAATCCCACCTCCTCTGAATTTTATTACGGTGGGAATGCAGTGCAGTGACTGTTAACACGTTTGTGTACTGTACTTAATGGAAATTTTTGACAAGTGATGGCAATCTTAGAAATTTTTACAAGTTATCAGCACATAGATACGGTGTTAAACTGGTTTAATATACTATACTATAACATACTTGTTCTTGACTATTGATGTTGTAAACTCTGATACTTGTGTCCTGGAGCTGTCTTTGACTAGATTGTTTTTGCATCGTTAGAGAATATTCCCAGTGACAAAAAAAAAGTATCTGAATTGATGTTTGAATGTTGTCTGGTTTCTGTAGTTTTTTTTATTTTAATGAAAAACATCTAATTTTAGAACACATTGGTTGTTACAAATAAACAAGAAATATGCTCCATCAATTCAAAAACCATCTACCGGTAGGTCAAGAGCATCAGAGTTCACAACATTTGTCATAGATTCAAAGAACACGACTTACCATAACATATCTGTGTATTGATAATTTGGAAATACATTTAACAAGTGACATTTTTAAAGTTATTAAAGCACATGCATAAAATTGGGCACTACTGCTCAAATAGGTTAATAGCTATTTCTGGTCTGCATTCAGTTCTATATTTTTTGGTCCTTTACACTTGCTTTTTTTAAACTTTTATATAGAAAACATATTGTTAAATTTGTTTCATTGGTATTTTATGTTGAGAGTGAACTGTTCTCAGTGCAACATTGCCAGGTGTCAGAATGACAGCAGAGCACAGCTGTAACAGGTAAATAAGAACACTGTTTAGACTGTGTGGTTCAACAAACCAGAAGTAGACATAATACCATCTAGATCACAGTGCATTACAAAATACTCATTTTGAGCATGTGTATTAATAACTGTGAAAAGGTTCATTGCTACTAGAAGAAGGATTTGGCTCTTTGAAAGGAGCCAGATCTTGTTGATCTGTTCTTTTTTAAAAAGCCAATCAATTTTGAATGGTCAGTCATGTGGTACAGTCAGTGAGGTGGTATACCATATGTCATTATGCACAATCAACGCCACTACTTACAACTGTAGGTTGTGGCATGAGGCCATATGATGTGATGTGCAACGTACAGCTATACCACGTGACCTGTCAAGTGCACTGCACCTCCCCTTCTGAGCAGATTTGCCAGTCACAACAACTGCTACGCTCCAATCCTTTGCTTGTTCTTCATCTCAGTGGAAAAGCAAGTGAGTGTGTGACTGCATCTGAGGAGGAACACAAGAAAAAAAAGCCTCTCAACTGTCTGTGACTCAGTTCCTGTTGTCTATTTTAAAGAGCCGCTCAAGAGATTTGGATTATTCATGAACATCGCATCTCTAATTGCTATCGGTTATCAAAAATGTCCATGATCCCATGTTAACAATGAAATGAACACAAGTGCGAACATCTAACAAGGTTAAGTCAGGTCCTCTGGATGGAGTTTATTAAAAACGTTTCGTCTTTTGTGCAAAAAAAACGGAGCTTGTTACAAGATCTCAGACTGAAGAAGTCTTTTGGATAAAAGACTAAACATTTCGACAAACAAGAATCTGTCCAGAGGACCTGACTCAACCTTGTAAGACTGAGCATGCATCAGGACACAAGTGCAAACAGTTAATGTTTTGGCATGAACATGGAGGGCCATGCTAACTTTTTTCACCAATCCATGTAGAGCAGTCCTGGTGGGCAAATGTACATAAGAATTGCACAATTCCTCTATTAGCCAGGATTGTAGGTAAAAAGATACACGCATGGGTACTAAATATTTAGTATATTTAGTACATGGGAACAAAACTGTAACACATAGGTACGATGGTAGCAGTGGATGAGTATCAAAGTTCTAGGAGACTTTAATGTCGGTTGCATCATGAGTATGATGACCAATGTTTGAGTACAAAGTGGTGAAAGAACAACAACCTTCCCGACCCACAATGGGGAACGTTTGTTTCAGAAATCTGGAACATCACAAATGACACGTAATGTAAATCTTGTAAATCTGTAGCACCTCGGACACTTATGTATGTGTATGTATGTATATATATATACATGTACATATGCATATGTATATACATGTACCGTATATGTATGAGTAGATGTATGTATACATATTGATGTATGTATGTATATGATTTTACCTTTAATCTTAGTTGACACTATCATTGATTTACTTGATTTTATCACTTGTTATTATCTAATCTTTGATTTTTGTTGCACTTTGTAGCACTTTGAGATTTTCATTAATGAAAAGTGCGTTATAAATTAAATTCATTATTATTATTATTATTAAATCTAAGGTCAAACTTCAAAGTATGCTCAAGTAGGCTCAATGGGATTAATCTGTCCAAGGGGGAATTAATGAAAATTGGATTTTCTTTATTAAACATCTAAAATTTTGTTCTTAAAGTTGCTTTGTCGGGGTCACGATCTGGTATTCAGACCCAGTAAAGAACCAGACAGAGTGTAACGGAACCAACTCAGATATGATTTATTTAAAGTGAGATATTATGCTCATTTATAAAATGGAGCCTGGAACACCTGAGGAGGAAACAGGATGAGTGCAGGAGCATAGAGATGTTACAGATTACTGGATGGGAGATCTCTTACTGAACAAGGGGAATCACGTCACGTGGAGCTGAGGCTTTCAGGTTCCAGGTTGAGTTAGGCAGGGCTGGTGGTGGAACGGCACAGAGCAGCTGTAAGCACGAGGAGCTTCACAAGAGACTCCAGGAGACCAGATTACTGGAGGCACCAAGAAAAGAACAAGCAAATTCAAACTCATTATTTATTCACAATGAGTTTAGCTGCGAGGAACTACCAGGAGATCTGATGCTCCAGCAGAGAAGGAGTCTCTCCTGCAGCCTTTACACCCCTGGACCTCATCAGGAAGATCTGCACCAGCTGCTGCTCGTTGGCGCCGCCCAGGAACCAGGAAGCTGTGGAAGAAAGCTGAAACTTTTTTCTTTAATAAACTTTATTTGTCATTGAACAGTACCATACCTGTCAAGTCTCCCGTTTTGGCCGGGAAATTACCGTATTTTACCCCTCTTTCCCGTCGTCATCCCAAATTATTATTTTCCCGGAAATTTCCCGTATTATAATATTAT
>JARVJN010026559.1:0-10491 GCA_031763805.1 Argolebias nigripinnis
AGATAGATAGATAGATAGATAGATAGATAGATAGATAGATAGATAGATAGATAGATAGATAGATAGATAGATAATGTTTGCTACCTTTCATGCCAGAGTATTAGAAAAAATGTTGTAGTCATTTTGAAAATAATGTTACTCGTGTTATCACCGTCATATGATACAGACATCACCCTCGGGGTATATTTTATGAATGACTCTCAGCTGCAACCACACTAACTTTTAGCTTAAACTGTAAAATTGTCTGATCTATAGTCATTTTTTTTTGTTTTCAAGGATCAATTGGGAAAAAATTTTTTGTCTATGGTGGCCATCTTGAATTGGGCTGGCCTCAAAAGTGAATTAGTCATGGATGTACATATTGTGATTATTTCCTGAAAGTTTGATTACAATCTGTCCTGTGGTTCAGGAGATATTTTTCTAACAGATTAACACACAAACAGAAGCAAAAACATTGTTTCCTGCTTTTGTCTTTTGGTGGCGATCAATTATAAATGTGATCTGTGTTGGCAAAATTAGTGACAATGAGGAATTTTTTGATTTTGAATTTGAGCTAATATTATTTTCACAATCTCCATCTGAAAAGCTTCAATCTGATACGTAGTTTGTAGAAATTTAGCGTAGTATCCCCTGGCTAGCAACAAGACAGTTTTGTGTATAAAAATATAAGTACCGGTAGTCTTTCTTTTTATCGGTCTGGAGTGATGTCATCGGGAAATGTACCTCTTTAATTAAAAAGGCGTCACAATGATTCCAAACATTATACAAAAAAGGAAATTAAATATTACTGAAGACATATCGGTTAGAAAACTTGGATTTAAAGGTAGACCATGAAGATTATATTCTATTTTTGGGATCACTATGGTGGTGTCTTTATGGACTCATTTGTTACGCAAGTCTCAATTACAGCAGAAATCAACCTTTGTAGTGTTTTTTGCTCGAGACTGGGCTCATTTGCAGGTCCAGGGTTGTGACAACTGGTTCAATTGATTAATTTTCACCAGTATTACTATTTTTTTTGTACTTTTTACCGGTAATAGCAGAATTATACCTTCATTTTGCTGCTTGTCAGGGCAACAGTGTGCATGCGACTGACTGACATTCTTCTGAAAATTACACATTTTTCTTTTGCATTACACCCACAAACTACATTCTCAATCCCTTTTTATGATTTCTCCTGTCAAGGCTCGCATCAAAACTGCACAGAGGCGTGTGGTGATGGCCTCCTTGTATCTGGGAACAGGTCAGCTGGAGCAGGAGCTGGTGAGATGAAGCATTTTTTCTTAAAATTTTAGAGACTTTTTGCCTTTTCAGTTCAGGGCAGGTGAGAACAAAGCCACAACAGCACAGGGGCTTGCCAGATGACTGGTCATATGTGCCAGAAAATGTGAGTCAGGCTTCTCTTCCAAGAAGACGGCAATGTGTTTTGTTCAGAGTGAAAATGTACTCCAGGCCAACGCTACAAGGAATGACCCCAAAATGCAAGGGTTTGTGGGTATGAGGCGTTGGCGTGCAGTTTTTCATGCTTGGAAAGCCCAGCATAACAACACTAAAACCAAAGCAAACCACAGTCTGGACTCATGCTACTATTCAACTTTTTTCTTTTTTTCCCCCTTTTTCAACAAACTGGAACAAGCCGCAGCAGAGAGGAGGAAACGCAGAGACGAACATGCGAGCCAAAATGCTCAATCATAGTTAAAAACACTGGAATCAGCTGGTCAACAATGTAACTTCACAGGATGATGGATTACTAGAAATGTGAGTCCGTAAAAGGCAGCGAGGCCATCTGACCTTTGTTTTTACTCATAGGTTTGCTTAAAAATGACTGAAATGAGCTAAATTCAATCCGTTATAATACATAAATATGTTTTGTGGTTAGGACTGAACAAAACTGCAAGCTGCAGGTGTTATTTCAGTATAAAGCCTGGACAACAGAACAGCAGCCTGTTCCCAGGCTTTGACACAAACACGGTTAAAGTGATGCTGACAGTTGCACCTGAAAAGAGTATTTACTCAGGTGGTGGAGCCAGCAGGAAGAGGAATCCAGTAACTGGAAGAAGGGTGAGTTTACCTTAAACACAACATGTGCAATGTTCAAGGCACCTGACAAGCCCTCAGGAGCTATGCTGTTAGTAGTTTTTTATGCTTCTGTACAAGGATGCACCTGTAGTGAACAGGAAGCCAATCCACAGATTTTTCACTTCTGTGTAGATTTTATCTGCTTATTGAAAACATTAGAAACCGATGATAACAGCGGACGGGCAGAAAATAATTTTGCAAGCAAAAAGCAAAAAGTCGAGATAAATTTCTGTGAAAATGCAGTGAAGGATGAAGAATTAATTCAGTAAAAAAAAGTACACACAAGCAACACATACAATGAAAACCAGGACAAATAGACTACGGTAAAAGCAAAAATTCGATAAACAGTAATTTCCTCGAATTCATCTGAGAACTAAAATGAGAAAAACAGTAGCTAAAAGCAAGAATTGACAACATTTTAGCTAAACCTTTAAATTTGTAATACTGTAGCTAAAATGAAAAAGTAGCCAAAAGCTAAAATGACCTAAACCTATAGAAGGTAAAAGCTAAAATAGGCAAAATGTACACTAGCTAATAGCTAAAAACTTCAGAACAAACAGTACCGGTGGCTGAAAAACAATTTTAGCAAAAGCTAATTTGATCAAAAAGCTCAAATTAGTAAAATAGGAGCTAAAAGCTAAAATTGGTGAAAGCTAAAGCTTAAATTAGTAAGAATAATTTGAAGCTAAATTTAACAAAACAGTAGTATAAAAACTAAGATTAGCAAAAATATAGCTAAAAGACAAAACTAGCTAATTGTTTTGAAAACTAAAATTTGTAAAACGGGAACTAAAATGAAAAAGTTGCTAAAAGTTAAATTTACCAAAACCTACAGAAGGTTAAAGCTAAAATGGGCAAAACGTACATTAGCTAAGCTACAATTTTCAGAACAAACAGTAGCTAAAAACTAAATTTAGCTATAATTTAGCTAGAAGCTAAAAAAAGAACAAAAAGCTAAACATAGTAAAACAGTAGCTAAAAGTTGTAGTTGATGAAATACTAGCTAAAAGCTAAATTTAGCAAAACTAGCTAAAAGCTAAAATAGGCAAAACATAGCTAAAGCTACAATTTGTAAGAATGTCATTTGAAGCTAAATTTAACAAAACAGTTTAAAAACTAACTGTACTAGCAAAAACTTAGCTAAAAGTCAAAAGTAGCTATATGTTATGAAAACTAAAATTAGCAAAATTGTAGCTAAAACTAGAACCAACAAAATTTTTGCCAAAATCTTAAATTTGTTGTGGCTAAAATGAAAAGGTAGCTAAAAACTACAATTACCTAAACCTGCAGAAAGTAAAAGTGAAGCTAGGCAAAACGTACAGTAGCTAAGCTACAATTTTCAGAACAAACGGTAGTTAAGATCTTTTTTAGCAAAAGCATAGCTAAAAACAAAAACTAGCAAATTGTTGTAAAAGCTAAAAAAACACACACACACACACAAAAAAAACAGTTTCTAACAACTGCGAGCCAAAAGCTAGAATCGGCAAAGACTGACACACTTTTATTTGGTTTTCCCATGATGCCATGGCGCCCTGATTTTTAGTCATCCACTACATATTTTAGTTTTTCCATGGTGTCATTGTGTTTAAGGTGTGCTTCCAATAAACTCTAATTATGTCAATTAACCAATGAAATGCTTTAAAGTTATGACATCATTATCTGGGCTTCCACAAGATATTGAAAGGCAATTTCAGTGTATGTAAACATATGATTTGAAGAAAGTACCGGTAATAAAAACTAATCCCTCATTATCCTGGCATTTAGCAATTAGAAATAATTTGAGGGATCCTAATCAACCTAAAATGGGAATCGTTTAGTCTGATTTAATGTCAGACAGGGAGAAAAAACATTTATGTGCATTTTTTATAGTGTATTAAACATCTGTTTTCAGCTGTATATGTAGTAAAAGGCAGAGGTGCTGCAGAAATATATATATTATTTCTATTTTTATTTTATTTATTTATTTTTTAAGGTGAACTGTATGGAGGAAGCGCTCCGGCATTCAGAAGAAAACAACAGTTCGGATCTAAAAATTTCCTTTTTACTGGACTACACACGCGGATCAAGAGGTTGACGTCTTCAGCACCATCTGTGAGCAGATGTTCGGCCCAGATGTCAGCGATCACCGTACTCACCCGTCATGCGTTTGCGTTGCAGGGCAGGTCAACTCGAGGACCATGCTCCTTCCTCTGTTGCGGCGCTTCCCTTCTCAGATGCGGGTCTCTCTGTACCACACTCCGGACCTGAGGGGCCTGCTGCGACTTCTGGTCCCGCAGCGCTTCAACGAGACCATCGGCGTGCAGCACATCAAAGTTTACCTGACCGACGACAGCATCATCATCAGCGGGTGTGTAAAGTTTACTGTTTAGGATCGTGTCCTCTTAATCAGTTTGCGGGTTTTTTTTTTCCTTCCCAAAGCAGAAAGCAGTTGCTTCCAGTGTTTGGAAATGTTTTCAGTGGACTTTGACTAACACAAGGGAGATTTCCCTGAAGTATTTGTCTAAGAGCGCGAGACGTTTGCCTTGAGCGCTTGTAATTATGCCTCACTAAACAACTTTTCTGTCAATGGTTCTTGTCAGCTGCTCAAGAGAGGTGACAGAATCGTCCTGTTTCACACTTTGCATTTGCGCATCAGACTGAAGACGTTAACCTCCAGTGTGTGAAGTTACTGGCAATGCACACATGACATACGTATAAAATATTTAGATCATTGGACAAGTTCCAAAAGCAACATTTCAGAATGCAGTTTTCTTTTTCTACCTTGGCGGAACTTGTTACTTAGACCTTCAGGTTATCTAAACACTTAGAGATGTAAAAGATGCATTTCTATCAGGAAGTACATCTGTACGACAATTTTAAAATGCAGGTACGCATTCAATACAAACAAAGTACTTTGCTGAATCCGCCTAACACCACGTGGATGCTTGAGTCAAGTAACTGACCTACATTAGGCTGTCATTTGCTTAGGTAAACAAATATGGCAGAAGAATTTGGACAAGTGTAGAGTATCGAAGAAGATTGTTAGGTGGAAATATTACAATCTGCTGCTAAACATACCATACCACTTTATTTATAAATCACTTCAATCAAAACAAAACAAGCAAAGCACACAAGGTAAAATACATAGATCCAAATAGGTAAAGATAAGAACTAAATGAGTGACATTATAGAATACAGACAATCAACTCATACACTGTCAAAAGCCCGGGAATAAAAGTGAGTTTTTCAAACGAGACTTAAAAACAGTAAGCGTGGGAAACTGCCTGATATGCAGTGGTAACTCATTCCACAGTTTTGGACCTGCTGCAGAGAAAGCCCTGTCACCTCTGAGCTTAAAACGAGTTCCTGGAACCAGTAAAAGCCTCTGGCCTGCTGACATCGGAGTGCGCTGTGGGAGATATGGCTGCAGCAGATCAGCGAGATAGGAGGGAGCAGAGCTGTTCAGAGATTTAAAAAACATACTGAAGGATTTTAAAATGAATTTGAAAGTGAACTGTGAGCCAGTGAAGGGAAATGTGAAAGAAAATTGAGAGTACAAGTCGGATAACTGTCATAAACGAATATAATAATAATAATAATAATGAATTTAATTTATAACGCACTTTTCATTAATGAAAATCTCAAAGTGCTACATAGTGCAACAAAATTAAAGGTCAAATAAAACAAATAAAATCAATAATAATATCAACTAAGATATATATAAATATATATGTATTGGTGTATGTGTGTGTTGGGGGCAATGTGCGGTGTGTGGTCTCCAAGCTCTCTCCACCCCGCAGAGATGCACGGTTTGCGTGTTTGCGCGCGCGCACAGACGAGTTTCTCTTCAAAACTATCCATGTCAAAGCAAAAACCGGCTTCTGGAAGAGTAGCGGGTAGCGTGTAGCGGTGTGATACACCATATATTGACATCCAAACAAAAAACGCCCACAAACTTTGAACCAATCACACGCTCCGAGCCGCATCCTCCGCATCTCGCAGTGCTGACTGGGGGCCATGTATAGGACAGCTGTCACCGGGGGGTCGCAGCGGGAGTGCAGACGGAAGTTGCACAACTTTTTTCACTCAACGGGGGGGTAAAAGACGTGCGACAAGAAGTATAAACCAGCCTTAACTCTGTGTATAGAAATCACTACAGTAGAGCAAATTGGACCCTTTTTAATGTCTGCCTTGTTTTAGTTTGATCCTGTTGTTAAACTTTGATTATGCACTTAAAAGTTTTTTTTTGAAATGGTATCAAAGAAAATATGATCGTTATTTGCTTCAGAAAACTCTTTGCCGACAATGTACATAATTTGTTATGTGGTAAATGTCATGATCATGGGACTTTTCTGTTGGGTTTTGAATTATTATTATTTTTTAATGTGTTTAGTATTTTTGACCATGTTCTTCATTTTATTTAGAGATTTCTTGTGTTCAGTAGATTTTCTGTTTCTTTCTTGTCAAATTGTTTTGCCCTCAGTCTTACTAGCTTTCAGTTCACACCTGCACTCCATCTGCTCATCAGTCCAGGTGTTTGTCACTAATCTCTCCTCCCAGCCTACAAGGCTACAGTCCCTGTAGGTCATTGTCAGATCATAGAGTTTGCAACCTGGTTTCTTGTCCCCAGTGTTTTTTTACTTTTTGGTTCTTATTTTGTTTTGTTTTTTTGTCTCTGTGATTATTTTTTGCAATATCTATTTACTGCTTACAAAAAAATATATATTAATTTAGTTAAAGCTTTCTGCAACTCCAACAAATCTTCATTTTTGATTGCATCTTGGAGTCTCACCATGGCAGTAAATGTGGAAGTTTTATTTTAATCACTCCGAGCATTTTTGTTTGTCTTTGCATGTAATCGTTTTTTTTCCATATCAAAGAAAAAGTATAATCTAAAGATAGACTTGTATCATTTAGACCTATTTAGTTTTATTCAATTGAATATTCTGTTATGAACGTTGTGACACAGTGGCACAGTTTGTAGAGCGGCTGCCTCTCAGCGAGAAGGTTGCCGGTTCAAATCCTGGCCGGGACAATTTCTGGGTGAGCATGAAATGTGTGTTTCTGGGTGGAGTCTGCATGTTCTCTCTGTGCTGTGTGGGTTTTCTCCAGGTACTCCGGTTTCCTCCCACAGACCAAAAACATGCATGTTAGGCTGATGGTAACTCTAAATTGTCTCTAGGTGTGAGTGAGCGAGTGAATGTTTGTCTCGTTTGTGTCTTTGCGTCCCTGTGATGGACTGGAGACCTGTCCAGGGTGACTGCTGGATATGGACACGACAATCCCTGTGATCTGAAAAGGAAGAATTGGGTAAAAGAAGATGGATGGATGGATGCATTCCATCCATCCATCCATCTACTGTTAACAACAGCCAAAGCTCCTATTTTGTTCTTCTAGCCTGTGGTCGACTATGAAAGGTTTGTCAATGGATGACATGGAGTTTTGCAGAAACCCTATCTCTGAATGCATAGGTTGTGAACAAGAGTAGCTTCAGAGTTGAGACTCTAAATTGCTTAGATAAATAATTTTGTCAGACACATGAAATTGTTGCTGTTTATTATATCCATGCAGCACTCTGTCTCTCATCATGACCAATTGTTTTTCACAGGTCATTTATCTACATGTACCCCACATCTTAGTCATTAAACACAGGGATAGGCCCACCCTCCTCATCGACACTGAACTAGACAAAGTTGCGGGAAAAAGTGTGACATTTTGTTTATTAAAAATGTTTTTCTGAATAATACGTTTTATTATTAGTATGAAATGTCATTTGAACAGCAATGTATTCTTCCAGCACAATCTCCACAAATATCTTATAAACAACACAAAAACGATATCTTGCATTGCTGATATGATTGCATTTGTTTTTTGTAAAACATTGTCCAATTTGCAAATCAGCTCATTGCGCTATCACTAATAGGGTAAACAAAATTAGACAACGCATTAGCTGAAGTATAGTTTCTCTGTACACACTGTAAATTGTAATGGTGTCTTGGCAGTGCTTTGCCGGCCAATATATCTATTGCTGATGGAGTGATTGACACGGGCAATGGAGCCTGGGATTGGAGATGGCTGTGCAGAGTGCTGGTGTGAGGGAGAGTTGTGTTTCCTTCATTAGGCAGGCTGGGGGAATGCCCCGCTGACCCCACACTGACCCCTCCAACACAATTACAAACCACAGGCCTGGCGCCGTTATTGATGCCCATTACTGACATGAGCAGCTGCTCTGGGTTACGAGTTTGCTCATAATATGAGCTGCAGTGTGTCAGACTCACCGAACTGTGCATGAACAAACGTGTCCCACTGACTAAATAATCAGGATTCAGATTTGGGAAAGGAAGACAAAGTACAATATATGTGTTTCTTAGCCAAGACCAAAAAATTTATTATTAGTGTAAAAGAACGTTTGACCAGCACAGCGTCTCCAGAATTATCTGAATGCTGTCCAAATTTTTTGTGTCTTTTTAATTTGGCCATTCTCTTTCTCTCTCTCAGCAATAGCTTTCATTAAATTCAGTGTTGTAGTTAAAAAAACAAGGAAAAAGAAACCGCTAGAAGTAATTCTATTAGACAATTTAAATGAAAGAATTAGTGCCAAATTGAAAATTAAACAATAGACAAATTATAAGGCTGCAATAATGACAAAATATATCAAATGCACACTCCCTCAAAACTTGTGGCATCTGTGGCATTATGTTGTGTGATAAAACTGCACATTTTATAGTGGCCTTTTATTGTGGTCAGCCTAAGGCACACCTGTGCAATGGTCATGCTGTCTAATCAGCATCTTAATCTGCCAAATCTGTGAGGTGGGTGCTTGATTTTGGCAAAAGAGAAGTGCTCACAAACTGCATAAATGTGTGAACAACAGAGAGAAAAAAGCTTATTTTGTGCATAGAAAAACTTTTAGATCTTTGAGTTCAACTCGTTAAAAATGGGAGAAAAAACAAAAAAGTGTTTATTTTTTCAGAGATGTAAACAGCAAATTAATCAAGATGATCTCGAGCTTACATTTCTTCTGTACTTTATATGTTCTGTCTGCAACGGGTCTCTCTTGTAAATGAGTCCCCGTGGCTCAATGCAACTAACCTGTATAAATAAAGATTGAATGAATGAAGATAAAGTGACACTAGTCACATTTATTAAGTACAAACTAAACTTGACAACAAAAATTTCAATTGACAGTTAGATTTGTTGAAGTACTTTATTTGAAAACCGATTATGAACAATAATATTTTGTAGGTACACTAACTGTTTGAAAAGTCTCAGTTTTGAGAGACATTTTATAATTTTGAACAAACTGACTGTGATAACCTGGGTATTTATATAAGAATCTATGGATTTGCAAATGCAAACAGCAGTAGAAGCATCTTGAAGTTCTGCCTGGAATGTCACAATATTTCTGTAAGAATAACCATTTATTGTGAACGTGACCATAAAAATAAATTGGTAAAAGTTTGCTCAAATGAAATTAGCATTCTTTGGAGAGATACATTTAGCCTACCATCTTGCATGCTGGGCAGCACGGTGGCACAGAGCTGCTGCCTCTCAGCAACAAGGTTGACCCATGTCAAATCCTGGCCCGGGTCCTTTCTGGGTGGAGTTTGCATGTTCTCTCCGTGCATGTGCAGGTTTTCTCTGAGTACTCCAGTTTCATCTCACAGACCAAAAACATGCATGTTAGACTGATTGGTGACTCTAAATTGTCTCTAGGTGTGAGTGAGATAATGAATGGTTGTTTGTCTCTATGTATCCCTGTGATGGACTGGAGACATGTCCAGGGTTTCCCCCCTGTTGCACAGTGATAGATGGGCACCAGTGGCCCCAGTGACCCAAAAAGGAAGAAGCAGGTAAAAAACAATGGATGGATGGATCTAGGAAAAACCAGTATTAAACAATGATCTTGCATGCTTCACTGGTACTCACAGTTTGTGTTTGGGATTACTCTTATCTACTACACTAAATGTGTTTATGTCAGAAGTGTCTTACCTGGGCTGAGGACTTCAGAAAACACAGTGGACTAATACCAGCAGATGGCATGCCCCCCCAAACCATCACTGACTGTAAAAACTCCATACTGGACTTAAAGCAACATGGATTATTGGCTACTCCACTTTTCCTCTAGAGTGGGGTCCCCAGAGAAACTGGAGACACAGCACACCCATGTCTCTTACACTGTCAGTGTAAAATTTATAGTTAAACTGTAAGGTGTTGCTTTTCTACATCTACGTGTCAAACTGGTAAATTTAACATCTGCAATCTCATTTGGATGTAATAAAAATACATTAAAATAAACTAGACTATTAATTAGCTCGAAGTACAACAGTGTTGTGCAAAACCTGAGGACAGATTTAGAGGAAATAATATTAACAACAAGATAATCATTTGAATAGTGCATTTTTTCCCCCGATACATATTTAGTCCCCCCCC
>JARVJN010026649.1:0-10487 GCA_031763805.1 Argolebias nigripinnis
CATCCGAAGAAGCGTCGACCACTGGTGGAGCCACCTCAACTGATGCTGGGCTATGAGTGTCTTGGAAAACCCAGCTATTGTCCAACGGGGTTCTGGTGTAATAAGGCTTGAGCTTATCATGATGAACCACTTTAGCTCGTGACCTTGGGCCCTTTTTGATGCAATAAACAAGGTCGTCCAATGTTCCCGTGACAAAATAGGGACCCTCGTAGGAAGGGAGGAACTTCCGTACTTTGTTTCTCACTCTCTTGGTGCCTTTAATCAGGAGCCAAACAGCTTCCCCAACCTTATACTGCAGTTTGTGCATGTTTTTATCGTACTGCCTCTTTGCTCGCTCTGAAGACCTACCTAGCCACTCCCTGGCCAGCTGATGGGAAAGTTGTAACCTCTCTTTCTGTTGCATGACACACTGTGGAATGTTGGAATAGCCATTGTCAGGGAGGGGAACAGCAACAAGATCAATAGGCTCGGTTATCTCTCGCCCAAACAGCATCATGTTAGGCGTGAATCCAGTGGAGCTGTGCTTGGTGGCCCGGTAAGCCATAAGTGCATATGGAAGCATCAGATCCCACTCCCAGTGGCATCGCTCCGCAGTGGTGGCCAGAATTTTCTGCAAAGTGGCATTAAACCGTTCCACTTGGCCGTCGGATTGGGGACGAAATGGGGTGGTTCGTGTTTTTTCGATGCCCAGCAGCCTGCACATGTTCTGGAAAACAGCAGATTCAAAATTTGTGCCCTGATCACTATGGAGTGAGTGTGGGGCTCCGTATCTGCAGACCCACTCAGACACAATTTTCTCTGCCACAGTGGTAGCTTGCTCGTCAGATAGGGGATAAGCTTCCACCCACTTACTGAAATAGTCCTGCACCACCAATATATAGCGGTTATGTCTCTCAGTTTCATTTAAAGGTCCCATCAGGTCAACTGCTACCCTTTCCATGGGGGCACCAACCCGCACAGTTCCCATGGCTGCTTGGGGCGTTTTCCTTGGCCGGGCCTTGGCAGAACAGCTGATGCAGGTGCGGCACCACAGAGTAACATCATCTCTCATATTATACCAGTAATATCTGCTTTTTAGGCGTGACAGAGTCCTCTCTGCCCCGAAATGGCCACCCACGGGCCCATCGTGCAGTTGTTCCATTACAGAGCTGTGGCAAGAGTGTGGTAATACTATCTGTGGGTAGAAAACTTTGCCCTCACTGCAATAAAACTTCCTCAACAGGATTCCATCTTTCCTGTAGAGTCTCTTCCACTGTGACCATAGAGCTTTGGTGGCCGGGCTACATGCTGCTATGCTGGCCCAGGCAGGACGATTTTCCCCTTTATCCATCCATTCCAAAACTGGTCCGATGTCAGGGTCATTCTTTTGGGCAGCAGCAAGCTGCTCATCCGTCCAACCACGGAACAGGCCAGGCTGCGGTGCTTCACCCACCAGGTGGATATTGGGATGGGTGGAGTTCTCTGTGTCGCCATTTATGCAGTTGCCCCCTACCCCCACTAGAGGTCGCCCTGGGGAAGTTGAAAAGTCAGTTTGGGCTGATGAGCTATGCATTAGGTCACACTGCACAGCCTGGTGTTGAAACTGCTTCCTGCTCAGCTCTGGATCTGGTATGTTACATGCACAGTTCTCACCGCAGGGCTTCCTGGAAAGAGCATCTGCATTCAGGTGTTTAATTCCTGGGCGGTGAAACACTTGGAAATCGTACTCTGCCAGTTTCTCTAACCAGCGAGCGAGTTGACCCTCAGGCTCTTTCAGTCTGGTGAGCCACCGTAGGCTACTGTGATCAGTTCGAATGGTAAAGTGACGTCCCAGCAGGTACTGTCTGAAGTGTGAGGTGAACTCCACCATAGCCAAAAGTTCCCGTCTGGTGGTGCAGTAGTTCCTTTCGGTAGCCGACAGACGTCTGCTGCCATATGCCAGGACTCTCTCCTCCCCCTCTTGTATCTGAGAGAGAACAGCGCCGATACCACAGTCACTGGCATCAGTATCGAGGAGCAACTCACCACTATCCAGAGGATAGCCAAGGATGGGCGCTGATGTCAGGCGCTTTTTTAATTCTTCAAAAGCCTCCTGGCATTGAGTTGTCCAGTTAAAATGCGCATACTTTTTGGTGAGCTCGTGGAGTGGCTTGGCAATGGTGGCAAAATTTTCCACGTAACGGCGATAATATGAAGCCAGCCCTACAAACTGCCGCACTTCCCCCACGTTTTGAGGCGTGGGCCACTCCTGTACCCGCTGAATCTTCTGCGGGTCTGTGGCAACCCCCTCAGCCGAAACCTTGTGGCCTAGGAAAATTACTTGCTCTCGAAACAGGCAGCATTTGGAAGGTTTGAGCTTGAGGTTAGCTGTACGCAGCCTGGCGAACACATGCCCCAGTCGCTCCAACATCTGACCAGTGTCTCGTCCCAGAACTATAATGTCGTCGAGATAAACCAAACAGGTTTCCCATTGCAGCCCGGCCAGGACACGGTCCATGAGCCTTTGGAAGGTGGCTGGAGCATTGCACAGTCCAAAAGGCATCACGTTCCATTCGAAAAGTCCCTTACGTGTGCAGAATGCAGCGGCTCTTCTAGCCCGAGGTGTCATCTCCACTTGCCAGTATCCAGATGTTAGGTCGAGTGTGCTGAAGAACTTAGCAGTGGAGAGGGTGTCCAGGGTGTCTTGAATTCGAGGCAGTGGATACGCATCCTTAATTGTTTGTTCATTCAGGGCTCTGTAATCCACACAGAGTCTAGAGCTTTGATCCTTCTTTCTCACCATCACAATTGGTGCTGCCCAGCTGCTATTACTGGGTTGGGCGAGGCCAGCCTCCAAACTCTGCAGCACCTGCTGGTCAGCTGCTTCTTGTTTCTGCCGAGCCATTTTTCTGGGATGCTGTTTCACCGGAGGTCCTACAGTGGTCAGGATGTCATGTTTCACGATGCTGGTGCGACCCAAATCATTTGGCCCAGTGGAGAACACATCGCCATATTGCTGCAATAACTGGCCCAGTCGACAGCGGTCCTCCTCCGACAGTCCACCACAGCTGTCAGCATACAGTTCCTGGAGGTGGTTGGGTATAGAAAAGGAGACAGGGTTAACAAGTTCATTCACGTTATTGGCTCTGTCGGCCCCAACTGCCTGGAGCTCCTTTTCTACAACAACCTGAACTGGCTGAAGCACTCCAGCCACCACTCCCTTCTTTACCTTAATAGGAATGGTGCCAGGGTTGAAGATCCTGATGGGTAGGCTGGCTGACTGCTGCTGCTGGACAACAACATGGGCCACAAGAACATTGTGTTTTTCGATGAAGGCTTTGGTGGGGCTTAACATGAGAACTCCACTGGCCGTATGGCAGGGTTGGGAGAGGCCAGGCACCACATACTCGCGCCCAGGTTCCAGGACTGTGGTACGGGCCACCCTCACGACGTGGACCCCCGCCTGGAGGTCAAAACCCAACTGGGAAACTTTCTCTCCAAACAGAGTTATTTCCTTACGCCCATAGTCCAAGCAGGCACTTGACTGCTGCAGGAAGGGTTGACCCAGGATGACCTCTGTGCTCTCCGCTGTGTCAGCAATGATGAAGTTCACATCCACCCTCTTGTTTCCAATATGGACTGGGAGGACGACCTCTCCCAGCACAGGCAGCCCCTCGGGCCCTATTCCCTGCAATGTCTGTGCAGATGATGGATGGATGGCGGGTCTACACTCCAAGACAAAGGAGTTAAAGTCACGCAGGGACAGCACATTTCTCCGGGCACCAGAGTCTAAGAGGGCGCATATTTTTATTCCATGGATCAAAATTTGAATGCACATTTCCTCCTTCCCATTTTTAGTGCAGATAATCACGGTGTCCGATGCAGATGGCTTTTTGGGATGGGTTTGCTTGATTTTTGGTTGTTGTGGTGAAGGGCAGCTTCGCCGTAGATGACCCACACCCGAGCAGTTATGACATATAACGTTGCTTAAATGTTTGTTCTTACTGGGGATGGATTGCTGTCGATGTCTTTCGGGTGGCTCCCACTGGAACAGGTCGCGGTCCTCATGCACCATCGCTAGCCTGGCCCCCTGAGATGTCAAGTTGCGTGTGGTGGGCCGCATCAATTGTGTGACTGCACGGGCAGCCATCCTCGTAGCTTCATATCTTTGGGCGATCCCATAAGCCAGTGCGAGGGTGCGTGGTCGTTCCTCTAACAGTTTTTGGATCAGATCAGGGTCTGCTAGAGCATTAGTGAAAATCTCCACACTGATGCGATCTTGCTCCCTCTCTGTACAGTTGGCATAAACAACAGAGACCTTTTCATAGATGTCATCTCTTAGTACATGTAGAGCTTCTCCAGGTTTTCTGACTCTTTGCCTCAGTTCGATGCCAATAGTTGCAGCATGTTCTGAACAAGGCCCATAGGCAGCTTCGACCTCCTCAACAATCCGCTGGTAGCTCCAATCAGCTGATCTGGGATTCTTATGCACGATGGCTCCAGCTGGACCAGTGAGGCAGAACTTTAATTGAACAGCTTTAGTCTTTTCAGTCCAGTGATTAGCCTTAGCACAGCATTCAAACTGATAAAGGAAGTCTTTCCATGAGCCTGTTCCATCAAAATGGCCTGGCTGCAGTATTGGAATTTTCTCATCACTTGTTTGACACTCACTGCTGTTTATGTTGTTCGATCCATGCCCCAGATTACAGGAACCGAAGTGCTGATTGCAGGCTGTATTTTGCAGCAGGGGTGAAATACAAAATCTGTGCTTGTTCTCCACTCTGCCCAATGGTGCTGCAACATGATGTACAGAGCCTCCGCTCATGTGAGAGAAATCCTGCCGTGCTGGTGGGCAAGTTTGTGGTGTGTGACCAAACCCCTCCAACTGATGAACACGTGGTACTGTGTGGGTCAGCGATGAAGCTACACAACGGTCACAGTTCGGTACAGTTAGCGGGGAAACAGGAAATCCATCAACAGCAGCTACACCTCGGCTATCAGTCTTATTATCCATATAACATGTCGTCACACGAGGCGTGGGTGCTGCGTTTCGAGCCCCACCATGACTTGGATAGAAATGGGCTAAAGTCTCACCACAGTTTGACGTTCGCTGGTCCGGCGTTGTAAAAGGATTTAGGTGTCCTGATGGCGGTGGGGTGAGCAGCCATGGCTGAGCGTATTCAGCAGCTTCGCTCGCAGCTGGAGTTAATTCCATACTCGTCACCCGCCGATCATCACTGCGCCACTCCATTTTATCACACAAGCCCGCGCTGTCCTGTCGGGTCTCTTCTACGTCCAACAGAAAAGGGTTTAAACTTACTCTTCGGCTCCTTCCCACCGAGTGCATTAATACTCCGGTAGCAGTGTTGGCGCCAGTCACAGCCATCTTGGGAAATCCCCGAAAGTTATTTTGGTTTCTTTCATCCATTTCTTGCCGTCCCCCACGTTTTTTTTTTTTTTTTAGCAGAGCGATCCCGGACCGAGCCCCCAGTGTTACCTTTTTGTTATATTCCAGCTCGTTTGGCTGGTAACAAACCCATATGGATTCTGCTCTGCTGGCGGCAAAACAAGGAGGAGGCAGATGAAAGCTTGCTGAACTTTATTCCTCTTGATGGCAAGGACAACCACAACGCACGAACTGCACAGCTACAGGCTCTCAAGCTAACACACACACACACCTCTTCTTCTCGCCCCTCTCGTAGCTCTCTACTGCCCTCTCTAGGTAAAGGCTGGGTCTGTAACATTACTACATATTATCACGTTATTACTACATATCACGTTTTTACTACTATCACGTTATTACCCTTCCGTACCATACTAGACAACTGATCTTACCACTTCAGAAGAAAAGCGTATTCGATGAGCTTTCAGGTAACCAAACTACCGGTATTTTCCTGCGTCTGTAATATTTCAGTTTCTTTTTCCCTCGCAGAGTGACACCTCTTCTGATTTCAAACTATCTTTCTGATGCTTACGTCACAGGGAATTTCCACCGGAGGAGGAAATCGTCATTCTGGTCGGGGAGACGAGCTCGTTTTCATCTGGAAGACCGCTTTCACTAAACCGGATTAAAAGTTGTGTTCCTCGCCGCGAACCGTCAGGATGTTCTGCGACTGAACCGACCGAGGCTGCAATGGGTCGGCTGGTTCGGCGTGATGGGGAACAACAGATGAACTGAAGCGAATCGGAACGAGTCACGCTTCATTCCGACAAACCGACTTTTACCTGTCTGAGCGAGCAACCAGGTAACCCACCTGCTAACCGGACACAACGCAGTTTTTTTATTTATTTATGCGCACTGCGGGTCCGAACTCCACCGCGACCCGTTAGAACCTGACAAGCCCGCTTTGTTGTGCTGCTTCACTTCCTTATATTAACCAACAGGTAACTCTGAGAGCGTCACTCTTTGTCGGTTTTTTTCTTCTCATTTATCAACGGTTAAAAATGCTTTTACAGCATCTTTAAAAGTGCATTTTACATTTACTTAACCCGACAGTATATTCGGCATTGTTTTGTCGCAAGTAAAATATTTTGTTTTGTCAGTTTAAACTAGTATTTGAACTTTTGGACGCTCTTGTTTTTTTGGCAACCGTTGACAACATTCCTAAATAGACAAAAAATAAAAATGACAATTTTATTTTTTTACATCCCGAAATAACGCGATTTGCTAGCTAATTGTTATATTTACGACCGAAGCTTGTAGTTTATTGCCTTTACGAGAAACATTTTGATGTTTTGTAAATGTTATATTTGTCTATGGAGTCTGGCATTGAGTCTGCGCGTGAGGAAGCTACGGTCTCGGGGCAGCGGGAACAGGTAGCGGCTAGCAGCACCGACACAACCGAGACACACGACGTCCCGTCGGGCTTGAGCTCCACGACCGTGACCGTCGTGGAGCTCTCGGTCGGTTGTTTTTATTTATCTTGTAACAGTTGCGTTAACGAGATAACTTCATCGGCACCGTGGCGGCTGTTAGCCGTTAGCAACGGAGCTAATTGACACACGGGGCGCGTTCACGAGCAAGCGGCGCGGGGACGCGCGGCACAGCAAGCAGCAAGAATCAATAATTTTTTTTGTTTTATTTAAAATTATTCATTTGTTCATTTCAAATTTAAAACACAAAAAATATATATTTACAAAATCATATTAAGAATAAAAAAAATTTAAAATGAAAGGAAGCAGAAGAAGAAAAAAATCTTATATCTGCCCCTTTTTAAACAAAATCAATTCAAGCAATCAATTTTAAACAATAATTATCCATGTAACTTGTTACAATTCACAAATATATGGTACTTATAGTTTTCACCGTTTATATATATTTTTTCAAAAGTTCACTCTTAATAATTTTCTTAAATATAAACACAGACTTAGCCTTTTTGAGATTATTATCCAAACCATTCCACAGACCTATACCCTGTATTAAAGTAGGCCAACTCCTAAAACATTAAATTTTAAATAGAGCAGTTTTATTCATTTTTCTTTGCTTTTAATGATGATAAATATGAAACAAATGTTCAAACTTATGTAGGTATTTTTAGATAAAGTTTCAAGGCGTGAACAGAGTAGAAATATACGTTTTTGGAAGTTGTTGGACTCATTTATAAACAGGAAACGTCACATCGACGGAGTGAAACTGAACTTTTTTTCAGTGAAATGACCTCAAGCTGCTCTTTATTCCAAAATTAACACGAAACCTGCTAAATCTAGTGAACTGCTTCAGCTCCACCCACAGTTTAAAAATACTTTCTTCTCATCTGTGATGTTCATTTCAGGGTTTAATGACCTTTTGTTGTTGCAGATGTTTGATACGAGACTTTATGAGCACAGAGCAGTCGCTCCCCTCCAGCAGGAGTTCTTATAATCCACTCCTGATTCAGTAAATTAGTTGTTTTTATGAGACGGTTGATGGTGATAAACGTTTGCACGGGCGTGTCGGTCCGGTTTGGTTCCTCTGCTCTGTTTACAGTTTGTGATGTGTCATTAATTATTCCTCTCCGTTCTGTGATCCGCCCGGCCAAATCATTAGAAACCAAACAAAACACCATCGGGAGTTGTTGGGACTAACGAGTTCACTGGTCGTTCCCAGATCTTCCAGTTTCTCCGTGGTTTGATTTTCAGACGGTGATAAAAGTGGATTGTCAGCCAACGTGTTTTTATCCAGCGTCAGTCGTCCGTGACCTTATAAAAGGACCGTACGGGGAAAAAAAAAAAGCAAACATCTGGTCCACAAATGTCATGTTGCATGTAAGGCTGAATTCAGAAGAAGAAAAAATACAATTACTAGACACCACAACAAACAGTAGTAAATATCCTGCAGGATTAAATAGTCTTTACTGTGATTTTTAGTTTGTGTTCGGAAGACAAAAAGACAAAAAGAACATTTTGATTGCAGTGAGGATCAGAACGACAGGAACTCCAGTTGTTTCAGCAGAAAGGAAACACATTTTTATTAAAGGGAGAAACAAAGAGGACAGTGATGGACGAGGCCTGAGAAAACCATCAAGTTAAACTCAGGAATCAACCTACAATGCTGAACACGTCTTTGCCTAAACCGGCCAGATGTTGACAGCTGTGGAGGTCAAACTCTGCAGGACAGGGAAGGAAAAAGCAGGAAGACTTCAGGCCTCCAGAACTTCTCAGCAGGTTTGCAGGAGGTCTGCCGCGCTCCCGGCCCATTTGTCAGCTGCAGTTCGGCGCTCTGCTGCCAGATGTTGGGGCGTTGCGTGTGATCGCAGGTCCCTGGCGGAGCTCACGCCTCCGTGCGCTGCACACATCACACACACCTGCGTGTTTGAGTGAAATCATTCACAAGGGGATACGCACACATGCATGCACACCCTCACACATTCCTCCTGACCCACCTGCACATGTGCTCGGCTGCGGTCTCGTCAGGCGTTCAGTCCTGGCTCCAGCGGGGGCCGCCTGTCCCATGCAGATTTCACTGAAGTCACCTGGTCAATGAGCTCCTTGAAGCTGAAGCTAAGCAGCCGCGCTGGCACCGGGCTAACCTGTTCTCTAACCCTGTCCCTCACTAATTCGTTCCATGCTCGACGGACTCATTAAGAGGTTGCAACACATTTCCAGAACCATCAAACATAACCGAGTTCAACTGAGCGTCGAACCGCCTTTTAGTAAATGAATCATAAATCACTTTTTAAAAATCTGCTTCTGGAAGTTGATTGACAGAACACAAACCATTGCTTTGTAAAGAATACAGGTGATACCCGACTTACAAACGAGTTCCGTTCCTACGCCTGTTCGTAACACATGAATCGCTGTAACTCGGAAAACACACGAGCCGCCACTTATACACGTACATTTACGGTACAAAACAGTTACCAAGTTACCAAGCACTTCGCCTATCCTAACACAGTACCCTACATAAATAATAGACTATATGCAACGGACATCCGTTCCAGCACCTCCACAGTCATTGCACAGACGGCGCACTTCCGGGTAGCGGGAAAGACACGAACATAAATGACTAAATACAATTAATAAAACATCTGCATGCACACCAATAATAACTCTATACACATGTAAACCCATAAAAAATTATGGCGACGTTCCCCCTACGGATAGCCGCAATAATTTTTCGCCGAAACCCCCCCGCGGAACATCTGTTCCCACCGGTGGGCGGACACAACGGAACTCACTTGTAGTGCCGGTAGTGCGCGTCCGAGTCCCGTTTCGATTCGTTGTCATGGTCCGCTACTAGGAGCTAACGCTAGCAACAACGGAGGTGGATGGGAACCCGAAGTGGGGGATGTGGGTTATATTTTACCGGAGGTACGTCACGACCCCCCATGGCATACAGTCTATTAAAGTTAACTCAGCTGAAAAATCATAAAAAGACAAAATTATTGGATATCTCAGGAATATTTCTTTCAAACATGTTTAAAGAAGAACTACAGCCTTTGGTTCAACTTTATTCTAACCCACAGATGTACAAATTGCAAAACAAGCATTACACTTTAAATTAAAGCTAAACTTTAAATCAGAGCTAAAAATAATCTATATACAAGAAAAAAATAATCTGTATACAACAAACAAGACCACAATGAGTGCAAATACATCAAATGATGAAGAAAATGCAGATGTTTTTGTAGAATCTGGTTCATCAGATTTAATTCAGTTTATATGGCGCCAAGTCACAACAGAAATCATCTCAAGGCACTGAACAGAAAATTGCATATATAAAATAAGTGAACAGAAATATTCATATACTGTATAAAAATAATAATTTAACATTATTTATTGAGCAGCAGACTGCTTTGAGTTTAACTCATTGCAGAACTCGCATTAGCAGCATTTTGGATTCTAGACACTTCTCCAGAATCAGTCCTAAAGTGCGGTGCAAATCCAGTCTGAGCAGAGTTGAGGCTGATTAGGTGCAGTGCAAATGGTAAATGGAGCTTATTTATATAGCGCTTTCCAGCCCCCTGTGAAGATCCCCAAAGCGCTTTACAATACCAACCATCCACCCATTCATACACACATTCATACACCGGTAGCGGCGACTGCCATGC
>JARVJN010028439.1:0-10440 GCA_031763805.1 Argolebias nigripinnis
TCCTGTTTTATTTTTAAATAAACTAATAAATATTAATGGCGATGCAATTTGAAAACATGGTGGGTCATGTCCTTTAATGAGTTGCAACAAATAACTCCTGATAAATAATCATATTTCAATACAGTAATTAGAAGAAGAAAAAAGAAATGCCATCACTTTCAGTCCAGAATGTAATAATCATTAAACATGTTAAATATAATCCGGTAAACAAGTGCACCTGGTTAACTGATAATCGTCAGTGTGACCCCCTTTTAAAGCACAAGAGTTTAGCAGTTTGCTGATCTGGAGTCAGCAGGTGTTTGTGACCCCACTGCTCAAATGGAAAGACATCAGCAATGACCTTAGAGAAGCAACTGTTGCAGCCCATCAGTCTGGGGGAGGCTAATAGATTCTACAGTGTCAAAGATTATTCATAAGTAGAAAACAGTAGAAAAAGTTGTGATTTCCTCCAGAAAACGAGGTCTTAGAAAATGTACCCAAAGGTCAGACCATGCACTGGTCGGAGAATAAACTACAAGACTTCAGACCGATGAGAGTCATTCACAATGCATGTTTTTGAACGGTAATGTTCAAGAGCTACGGATTGTGCAACATTTTAGTTTAAACATTTTCCATTAATTATTGGAGTCAACTTTGTTTGTCAGCAAAAATACCCCATGAACTACAGGATATATTTTAATGTAACTTTCAAAAATGAATCACTAGACATCTGAAGTCAAGCCAACTCAAGACGTTGACAGTCATCTTTAAAACATTAAAGTGGCTTTAACTCACTTTTTTTCCTTCTTAAGAATCATCCCTAACACATCACTAAACGATACACGTTGCATTATACCTTTGAATAAAAGTCAAAACCAAAAACATGCATGTTAGGCTGATTGGTAACTCTACATTGTCCCTAGGTGAGAGAGTGAATGGTTGTTTGTCTCTGTGTGTCCCCGTGATGGACTGGAGACCTGTCCAGGGTGTCCCCCGCCTCTCGCACAGTGACTGCTGAACATGGACACCAGTGACCCCCGAAACCCGAAAAAGAAAATGCAGGTAAAAGTAATGGATGGATGGATGTTATCAAAAAAATCATAAACCTCTTGATAGATTTTAATGAAATGTCAAATAATAAGTGGTACGTTGATGTCGTCCAACGCTGTGGGATCTGAATATTAATGACTAACTTTAGTTCAAGATAAGTCTTATTTTGAATTGAACAGACTACTGTAAGTACAGTAGTCCCTCGCTACTTTGCAGTTTGACTTTCGTGAGCTCGCTCTATCATGGTTTGTTAACAACAAATAAAGTGTACAGTGCAGTACAGTACATGACACACAATTGTCAACTTTACAGTATTATTATTGTACTCACATGGTTGGGAAAAAGTAACAAATTAAATAAATTCTGACAGGTGCCCCCATTTTGTAGTTTTCTTTCAGTAAGCCTACTGTAATCGCCACTCATAAGGATTACATAGCCCATAAGTCAGTACTGTACTGTAGTGTCACTGGTCGGTGCTTTCTGCCGAACAGAAAGCAAATCATGACTGCTGAACCGGCTTTTCAGATGTAAGGTTTTAATCATGGCACTTGGACACATTTCTTTAAGAAAATTTAACTTTACAAATATAAGATTCACAAGAAAGAAATTATGTCAGGACACGTCTCGTTAAGAAACAGAGCATTGTGCCATGTAACCCGGGAGCTGACTGACTGCACAGAACCGGACCCCCAGACTCAGCGGTGAACCCAAGAGCTCCTAGCTGGCCTACACGGACCTCTGAGAGGGAACGCACTGGTAAGTAAAATTTAGAAGGTACATATAAGTACAAATGTTTTTTTGTGTTGGAGATGACATGGAACAACTGTTAAAGGATGTAACTAATGAATTAAATAAATTTAAAATGTGTTTTGATGAAAATAAGCTGTCCTTGAACCTAAACAACACTAAAATAATGTTATTTGGGAACTGTCAATCACATACAGAAATTCAAATACAAATAGATGGAGTGAAAATTGAAATAGTTCATGAAAACAAATTTCTAGGTGTCATTATTGATGATAAACTCAACTGGAAACAACACATCAGATATGTTCAAAGTAAAGTCTCAAGAAATATCACCCTCTTAAACAAAGTCAAGTCTGTCGTAGAATAAAAAGCAATATATGTTCTCTACTGTTCACTAAACTTACCTTATTTAAGTTATTGCCCAGAAATCTGTGGCAATAATTACAAAACTACACTACAGGCAATAACAATACTACAGAAAAGAGCAATAAGAATCATCCATAAGGTGGATACAGTATTTAGAAAGCGCTAATACACTATTTGTAAAATCTAAATGATTATTTAGTTTAATTTTATTTAATCCACTAAATGAAATAAAAACAGAAGTGTGATCCACTGGAGAATCCATGCACCGCGCACCACTGCTCATGCACCACCACCGGAGGAGAATCCACCACAGCCACCAGCAGTGGTTTATTTTATTTAGTAGAAACTAACTTTTTCTGCTTAATAATAGTTTTGGTTTTCCTGTTTCTTATTTGCAGTATGGTAAATGGTAGGAGAATAAGCATACACTCCCAATGTGTTGTTTTTCTTTAGCTTTTGTAAATAATAATTATGTGGGTTGTTTTTCTTTAGATTTTTATTTTTTTAGCGTCTGGAGTTCCTATGATGTCATCAACTACCGTAGTCGACATCAACTTGACTGTTATCATGTTAATGTCGACTTTTTAAAATATGTTCAACCTCTACTGTAAACCTTAATGATTTTGTGCAACACAGTCAAGTGGGTAGGAGTTACACTGTGGAGAAGAACAACAGAGGTTTGTTTGTTTGTTTGTTTGTTTGTTTGAGTGTCTGAGGCAGCGCAGATTGGAGGAGCCTGGTGAGCAAATGGAGCAATTTTATCCACCATCATGCACACAGACGACACACCTCTGTTTTGCTCATACCAGCTTTTGTCTGTCCTGATCCTGTTTATTCTGATTACCTGCCCTGTTCCTGTTTGCCCTGACTTTTTGTAAGTTTTTGCTGCCTCATCAGCTTTTTGTTTTGTTTTATTTTTTATTTTAAACCTGTTCAACTTGCCAGCCACAAATGGGTCTAAAAGTTGAGGACTGTGTTACTTAATAACAGAGTACTGTATTTTCCGGCATATAAGTCACACCTTTTTGCCTAATTTGCATGCCCTGCGACTTATAGGGAGGTGCAACATGTTTATGGATTTTTTCCCATGTTTTTAGACCCATTTTTGGCTCAGATATGACAGTTTTTCATTGTGGCCAAAAATGGTGCAGTACCACTTTTGGCCGCTAGTGGCGCAGGTCGTACCAGTTTCAGCCACTAGGGGTGCAGGCAGTACCAGTATCGGCCGCTAGGGGCGTAGGCAGTACCATTATCGGCGCTAGGGGCGCAGGCAGTACCAGTATCGGCCGCTAGGGGCGCAGGCAGTACCAGTATCGGCCGCTAGGGGCGCAGGCAGTACCATTATCGGCGCTAGGGGTGCAGGCAGTACCAGTATTGGCCACTAGGGGCACAGGCAGTACCAGTATCGGCCGCTATGGGCGCTAAAGAGACTTCTAGTCTGTGTACGTGCAAACGTACTTGTAGGCGTTTCCTGTTGTTTGTGTATTAAGAATAAAACCCATCACCCAGTGCCAAATCTCTGATAGTGAGTGGGAGAAGACAACGAACAACACGACCAGAACTGCGAGAGAGAGTAGAGAAATGCCACCCAAGAGGAAAAGTTTTTCAGCCGACTTCAAGTTGCAGGTGATCCGATATGCAGCGGAGCACGGGAACGGGGCAGCTGACCGGCACTTTGGGGTCAGCGAGAAGCTGGTCCGGGACTGGCGGAAAGTGGAGGGATTGCTCACCATGAAGCGCTCCAAAAGGGCGAACCGGGGCTGCAAGGCCCGCTGGCCAGAGCTGGAGGAGAGGGTGAAGGCGTGGATCCTGGAGGAGCGCGCATCGGGAAGAGGACTCTCCACTGTCCAACTACGGCTGCACGCCATGGCGCTGGCGAAGGACATGAACATCGCGGAGTTCACTGGGGGGCCCATCGTGGTGTTTCAGATTTCTCAAGCGCCATCAGCTATCGATACGGGCGCACGCACCACGATGTTGCAAAAACTTCAGGCAGACTTCGAGGAGAAAGTCGCCAGCTTTCGCACCTTTGTCTCCCGCCAGGTAAGCTAACAAATATATTTTTGTGTTTATCTTGCTAAATTTTAAATATTTTAAATCGGTAGATGCAGGTCTGTTCGCTCGCTCACAGCGGGTCTGGTCTGTGGCTGCGCACACTCGTTTTGTTTACTGTAATGTCTCCCCTGGTCTCCTGCCAGGTCCAGGTCCACGAAATTGTGGCAGACCACATTATTAACATGGACGAGGTGCCGTTGACCTTTGATATCCCGATGGGCCACAGTGTGTCCCAGCATGGTGAGAACACAATAAACATTCCCACCAATGGGCATGAAAAATCCCATTTCACCGTGGTTCTGGCCTGTGGTGCGGATGGGTCGAGGGGGGGGGGGGGGGGGGGGGCGGGGGGCCCCCCCCCCCCCCCCCCCCCCCATGGTGATTTTCAAGAGGAAGACAATGCCTAAGGAGGACTTCACTCCATGTGTTGTTGTGGCCATAAATCTGAAAGGCTGGATGGACGAGCGCATGATGGGCGTGTGGCTCACCAAATGTTTAACGCATCGCCCTGACGGTTTCTTTAAAAGCAAGAAGGCACTGCTCATTATGGACATTATGAGAGCCCACATCACCCCTGCCATGAAGGAGAAGGTAAAGACATGTAACAATGTCCCAACAATAATCCCGGGTGGGTTAACTAAAGTCCTCCAGCCATTGGACATCTCCGTAAACCAAAGCTTCAAGTCTGCTCTTCAGAATCTTTGGGAAGAGTGGATGGTGAGTGGAGAACACAGTTTTACGGCCACAGGGAGGATGACACATGCGACCTTCCAGCAAGTCCTCGAGTAGATCGACAAGGCCTGGACCTCGGTGACCACAAAGACAATTCAGGCCGGCTTCCGAAAAGCTGGCGTCATCTCACCGTCAGCTGGAGAGGCTGGAGCTGAGGACTCAGAGAGCGAGGAGGAGGAGGAGATGGAGGGACCTTTGAGTACTGGTAACCTTCCTCGTTCACTGGCAGAACTTTTTGCCATCGACACAGAGGACGAGGAGTTTAATGGCTTTGAATAAAAACCGTAAAATAAATGTCTGTTTCTGTCATCTTTATGGGCGGGTGAGCGTGTAATAATTTTAAAGCCGCTTTATTTATTTTGTTGTAACCATCAAAGTGCATTTATTAAGAAAAGTTAAACTGAGACACACTTTTACTATAACGTCAGCTAACGAATATATTTGTAGGTGTTTATCTTAGTAAAATTGATGCAGGTCTGTTCGCTCGCTCACAGCGGGTCTGTTCTGTGGCTGCGCGCACTCGTTTGGTTTATGTGCTAGTGAAACTATTTAAATTCAGCTGATTTGACCATTTTAATAATTTATTAAGACAAGTTTAACTGAGACACACTTTTACTATAATGTCAGCTAACAAATATATTTTTAGGTGTTTATCTTGCTAAATTTTAAATAAATGAAGCGTATCCGCTCGCTGTACGTGCACGCTTCGCAGCACGCGAAATAGCGAAACTATTTTTTTTATTCAGCTTATTTGACCATTACGTTCATTTATTAAAAAGTTCAGCTCAGACACATCTTTGCTATAATTTTCAGCAAACAAATAATTGTTTTTAAGTGTTAATCTTCTTAAAGCTTTGCTGTGCTCACCTGTAGCAGACATTTGCAACAGGACAAAACACTTAGACCACATTTCCGGGTTGTCAGCGGTGACGCGTAACGTCAGCGGTGATGCGTTATGTCAGCAGTGACGTAGGTGCGACTTATAGGGAGGTGCGACATGTTTATGGATTTTTCCAATTTATTGGCAATAATTGGACAATGCGACTTATAGGAAGGTGCAACTGATAGGGCAGAAAATACGGTAATTCGTGTTTAAATAGTATTTCTCTAAAAATATATGCAATAATTTTCAGCCACCAGCTCTCATAAACAACAATCCCATTTTCATAAACTCCACCATATGTTTATTTTCCCTTTTCTTCTTTATTTTCTCCCACTTGAGTTTGGTCTTTTGTTCCAGCTACCAGCTTTTGAGACCACCTCCCTGTTAATCAATGACCCCCAGGCTAGAGGCCCTGCCCATCGGCTTCAAATCCCCGGCCTCATGTGGCGTTCTCTGGGCCCTGCAATCAGGAAGAGAGTCCCTGGAGGTAAGTGGCAGCGAGAGGAGTCCAGAAGAGAAAAGAAGAGAGGAAATCAAAGAAGCAGCAGGAGTGCAGCTCTGAGCCACGATGTGAGGGATGAGATCTACTGAACTGGAAGTATTACATGCACAGATTCATGTGTTGTTTCACTACGAGGGGGCAGTTTTAATATTTGGTTATTCAACTTTCCCAGTGGTGTTTAATATTGTCAGTTAATAACATGTTTTAAACAACAAGAGGTCAATGGTGCAAATGTGGACGTATGGAGTCAACATCTTACCAGACATGGACATTTTGAAGACAGACTGAATAATTCAGTGTTTAGTGTTTTGTTGTCTTTAATACTGTACATTGTGATTTTTTTCAGTGAAAACTGTCAAATAGTCTCTAAACAATCTAAATTAAAGTCAAAGTCAACTTTATTGTCAAAACTGTGATATGTACAGGACATACACAGGATTGAAATTACATTTCTCTCAGACCCCCGGTGCAACAATAACCATTTAAACATTAAAACATTTAATAAACATAAGCGTAAAATAAAATAATAAAAGTGTGATACTGTCCTGAGTTTTAGCATGGTAGTATAAAAGTTTAAAAAGTACATCTATAAAATAAAATTAAGGTTTTGACATTGACCTTTGTAATAAAGTGACAAAGCAGCGTATGAAGTTTATGTACACACTATATGTATGAGGTCTTTGATATTGGTATAGAGGTAAAATGTCATATGCAATTAGGCTAGTAAAAATAATATATATATCAGCAGTTGTGTGGATATAAAAAGTAGTGTAGATGTAAACAGTAGTGTGACTATATAGACTATATATAAATTAGCTATAGATTAAAAAATAATTTCTCAATGGTGGTGTTCTCTTTGCCTTTTTCCCATAAAGCTTAGACTGATTAAGAACTTAGGCAACAGTCGATGTATGCACAGTCTCTCCCATCTCACCAGAAGCTCGTAACTCCTTCAGAGTGCTCACAGGTGACTCGGTGTCTCACTATTCTACTTCTTACTGAGCTCTTTACTCACTTTGTGAGAACGGCCTGCTCAGTAGATTTACACGTTACTTCAATTTCTTGATGATGGATTTAACAGAACTCCTGGATGTTATGACCTTGGGAATCCTTTTTGTATCATCCCCTGATTTGTACCTTTAAACACTCTTTCCTGTGAGTTGAATTAGGACAGTCACTTTAAATGGTGATCACTCATGCAACCACTTCATTTTCATGTTGGTGTTTCGGAAGTGAGTGAGTTGGAAGAGTTGTTAGGTTGATACTCAACTTTATATACAAATATGTAAATGAATAAATCATCCCAGTTGCCAACTTGGAAACCCCTTCACCAGCTGTCTACCGTGCAGCATCCACCACAGGTCCCATGCCAGGCTGCTCGCTGCTCTCTGACCTATTCGTTGCTCTGCAGCGCAGGTCTTTACTCCCTGGCAGCAATGTTTCAATCAATAGCACACGGCAGGTCCGGCAGACTAGCCCAGCAGGTGCAAGCTTTCTCCGTGGAAGTGAAAAAGCAAGCAAGCAGCAAGAGATCCTTTGTGCCATTTCAAATTTACCCAAGGTTTTTCAAAGCGGGCCGTTGTTGAGTCCACCGTGTTATTTACCACCCTTCATGTTCCAGTCCCGGGTCGTTGTTGTGACAAATGCCAGTGGTTGAAGAATTGACAGCAGGATGTATGTGTTCATACAGAGAAATGTAATGTCATGCTGTAATAAACCTTCTCTGCTGAAGACACGTCTACAGGCCTTTCTCAGGAAAGAGTGGGATACATAAAAGGTGTAACGAAAAAGCACATTTCATGGAAACCTGTGTGTCTGAGATGAAGGCAGTTTACAACTTGCGGTGTCTTGTTTTATGAGGCATTTAGGTGGCAAACATGTATCAAAGTCACAAATGACTCGTCGTAACCCCGTGGAAACCTGCTTAACACACACACTGTTTTGTTGTGGACGCATTAGTTTTGGTTGTTAGGGTAATGATCCTGCAAACACTCATCTGATTGCCAAATTATCCTGCTGCTGTTAGACAGAGCATCAACATAAACTACAAAACACCTCCAGCTCTTGGCAGGTTTCGAATTTTGTACGACAGATTGAAGATGAATTATATTTGGCAGCTGTAGAAGGAGCACAAAAAAGAAAGTGTCTTTGGATCATGGAGGGGGAGTGGTGGCGCAGAGGTTAGAGATGGTGGGCCTGTGATTGAAAGATCACCAGTTCAAGCCCCGGTACAACAACATCAAAAAAACGTGGGTGGAAAAAGGTGAAACACCCACACCTGCCTCCACCCTCATTCGTCCCCTCTGGGCCCCTGAGCAAGGCCCTTAACCATCTGCTCCCTAAACAGGTCTCTCTTGAAAATGAGTCCTCATGGCTCAATGAGAAATATCTGTATAAATAAAGGGTACATGAAAAAAAATTAGATGTTTTTTTTTTTTTGTCACATGGTTCAGAGCATCATGCTCAAATAGATGGACTCTGATGGACTGTCTGCAGTAATGCTCCAGAATGTTGTGGTGAAAAAGGAGCTTAGAAAGGAACAAGTTTGTTTAATGAGTTGTCCATGTTCCAACCCTCAGCTATGGATCAAGAAAGAAGAGCCCAAATACATTCAGCCGACATGAGTTTCCTTTAGAAGGTTCAGCCTTAGAGAAACAGTGAGGAGCCCTGTCTTCCAGGTGGAGCTCAGAGTGGAGTGTTTGCTCCTCCTCCACATCAAAGTCAGCTGAGGTGGGTCAGGAATACGATGCCACCATAGAAGGTTGGGCCATATTGAATATATTTGACTTTCTCACCTCTCAGGTGAAGGTCACAGGTTCATCTTCTGACCAGGGGCCTTTCTAAACGGAGTCTGCATGTTGTTTCCATGCATGTGGGTTTTCTCCAGGTACTCCAGTTACCTCACGCACACACCAAAGACACGCATGTTAGGCTAAATGATAACTCTAAATGATCCCTTTAGTGAGAGAGTGAATGGTTGTCTCGTTTATCTCTAATTGTCTATGTGGCCAGTCTAGGGTGTCCCTGTGATGGACTGGAGACCAGTCCAGGGTGTCACCTCTCGCACAGAGACTGCTGGAGTTATGAACCAGCTCCTCACAACTTGGAAAGGAGAAAGAAAATAGATGAATATCAAATTTCAGGTAAAAAATCCAACAGTTAAGTCAGATCCTCTGGACGGTTTTGTTTTGTTGGAACGTTCCATCTTTCATCCCAAAGTTTCAACAAAAATAATCCATCCAGAGGACCTGACTTAACGTTGTTGGATTTTTTTACCTGGATTATTGTGAATGAACTTTGATGTTTTGAACCACTTTGGCCATGACTGCCTCAAATGAGTTGGTGAGTTCTGCTGCTGTTCGGCGTATTGTTTTTGTGCTATTAGTGCTTAGCATATTTTTTGTTAATGCATTTCTTTGTTCATATCTTGGATCTTATTATCGTTTTTCTTTTATATTTTATTGTTGGATGTAACTGGGACCCTGTTTACACAATTTTGTTCCACCACATGTACCACGTGTGGTGCAAATGACAAATAAATAAACTTTGACTCTGAGGGAGAGGGTGGACTCCAGAAACCAGTTTATCACCATCAAACTGGTTGAACCTACTGTTTGTTGCGGCTCCTCGGACTGAAGAAGTCTCTTGGATGAGAGATGAAACGTTTCAACAAAAAAGGAACTAACCAGAGGACCTGACTTAACTTTGTTGGAAAATAGATTAATCTTATTTTTGCAGAAATATAAAGTTCCTCTAAAAAAAAAAAACAAAAAAAAACTTCCCTGTTCATTTGTGTAAGTTGTGCAAAAATATGTACTGTATTTTCCAGACTATAGGTTGCACCTTTTTGCCTAATTTGCATGCCCTGCGACCTATAGAGATGTGAGACCTATTTATGTTTTTTTCCCCATGTTTTTAGACCCATTTTTGGCTCAGATATGACCATTTTTCATTTTGGCCAAAAATGGTGCAGTACCACTTTTGGCCGCTAGGGGCGCAGGCACCAGAACCGTAGTGGCTGGCTTCAGAAAGGCTGGCATCCTCCCACCGTCAGCTGGAGCTGCTGAGGACTCAGACAGCGGTGAGGAGGAGGAGATGGAGGGACAGGGACCTTTGACGATGGGAA
>JARVJN010029194.1:0-10417 GCA_031763805.1 Argolebias nigripinnis
GAGAACAGGAAAAGCCTCACCAGTGACTACACACAATGACCCCCCGGGGTCAACAGCGACAAACTCACAGGCCCCTGTCGGAACCCGCTGCACTAACGTAGCCCCAGGCCCGGTCACCGAGGCCCAGGCACTGGGGATGCCCACCCCACAGGCCCGACAGGACCAGAGGACCCAAGCCCCACAGGCAGCCACCAGGCCAAGCTGACACACGCCCAAGCACCCAACCCCCGACAGTGAGGGCCCCAAGCATGCACGCAGGCAAAGGATGAGGTCTGGATGAGGCGATGCAAAGGGCCAAGGCACAATGCCTGGATGAAGCGATGCAAAGGGCCAAGGCGAGGCGTGGAACCAAGGCAGGATGCCTGGATGAGGTTATGTGAAGGGCCAAGGCAAGGCATGGGACCAAGGTGGGGTACTTGGATGATGTGATGTGAAGGGCCAAGGCAGAGTGCCTGGACAAAGCAATGTTAAGGGCCAATTAAGGTGGGGTACCTGGATGAAGCAATGCAAGGAACCAAGGCGAAGCAAGGGACCAAGGCGAAGTGCAGACCTGAGGCAAAGAACCTGGATATAGCGAAGTGTGGAGCTGTGGTAAAGAACCTGGATGAGGCAAAGCGTGGACCCGAGGTGAAGAATCTGGATGAGGTGAGGTGTGGACCCGAGGCGAAGAACTTGGATAAGATGAACCTCTCGAGGACGTTGAAACATTAGGAGATGCAAAGACCTTAAGAGACACAGAGACCTCAGGAGACGTAGAGACCTCAGGTGCTACAGGTGATTTAGCAGTTTCCGTGGACATCAGCAGAGGTGAAGAGGCTGCCTCATGTACAACGAGGACCCTAGGCGAAGATGAAGGCCCTGGAACAGTCGAAGACCCCGGGTGAGACGAAGACACAGTGGAACCCTCTGGGGTCGCAGCTGTCGTGGGACCTTATGGAGACGTGGGAAGCTGAAGAGCCACTGCAGCAGGTGACGAGGAGGACAGTGGAGCCATTGCAGCAGGCAAAGAGGTGGACAGTGGAGCCATTGCAGCAGGTGACGAGGAAGATGGTGGAGCCACTGCAACAGGCAATGAGGGGGACGGCGGAGCCACTGCAGCAGGCGACGTCGAGGTATCAGCAGACCAAGAACCCTCTGTAGACATCGAGGTATCGGCAGACCGGGGACCCTCTGTTGACTTTAAGGCGTCGTCGGACTAGGGACCCTTTGTGGACGTCGAGGCCACTTGGAATGCAGGAGATACTGGAGACATTGGAGATGCTAGAGACACCAGAGACACTGGAGACACATCTGTAAGTTTGGGGTTCCCTGTAGGCATGCAGGGGCTTGGGTACCCCACCACCTTTGAAATTCTCCCCAGCTCCTCAGACTGTACTTGTCTGAACTCGGATAGAAGAAATATGTGGACTCTAGCAGTTCTGATCCTTTTCTGCCCTCGACTTCTATAACGGCGTGGGTATGAGCAAGGATCAGAAGTGAGCACATTCTCTTTGGGTTCAATGTCACCCTCAGAAGTCTGATACACAGGCCTGAGTGTCTGTGTGAGTGACTGTCCCCAAGTTGGGCCCTCCTTTCTTCTTCTTTCACTAGGAGGGGCGACAGGAGGATCTCCTGCTTAGGAATGCAGCCTTGCTGCCTCTGGATGGGTTTGGTCTGGAACCCATTCCACCTGATGTCAGGCTCTTCTTGAGCAGAGGCATGGAGAAGCACAGATTCCCAGGTGACTCAGGTGAAGGTCTGGAACTATTAGAAGACCAAGCAGCTAACAGTCAGTGGCGGGACTCCAGCCTTCTCCTCTCTTTCAGTGGCTTGTCCAAAAACTCAATCATGCCTGGAGAGTCACACAGCCCAGGAAGACAAAAATATTCATTGACCATGTCTTCTGTGATCACCCACCTCTCCTCCAGATCATTGGAGGTGGCCATAGTGCCTACATATTTTTCAATTATCTTCTCCAGTTGTTGGTAGTCCTCATTTGAAAGATTTGCCATGAACTGGCTTCCTACTGGGTTTATGTTTGGTCCTGGCATTCTGTCAGAATCCTCTGGTTTTAAACCCATTTGCAGGCAGGCAAGCGAAGGCAGTAGTTTAGTTAGGAAGATTTATTTAAACGACAAACCAAAACAAAAAGGCTGACGTGGCAGCAAAACTTACAAACTGGATCATAGGAAGCCGACAGAACATCACCCGTGGACATCTCAATGCCAGGACAAGGACTAACTCAGAGACACAGACTTACATATAGTGACCAACAAGACCAAACACCTGTGAGAACACACAGATGAACCACCTAAGGGAAAATGACAAACTAGGAAACCAGGGACTGCATGAACAGAGACACAATACCAGATGGAGGCACATACCATGAAAACAGACCCTGTAGAAGACAGAAACTGAGAAGACGGACACAACACAAGATGGGGCTAAACACCATAAAACAAAACCACAATCCCTACAACAACTCCCAGAGAGCTGCCACTTCCGGTCTCACAGCATCATCAGTTGGGTTTTGCAGCTACAAATCAGTTCCCGAGAAGTACAAGTCCCAGTCTTTTTGCTCCCACTCCAACTACACAACTAGCATTGCCCAAACACGAACCTATGCAGGTTGGACGAACCTATTTAACACCTGATGAGAAGCAAAAACTTTAGGAGTCTAGTCTATGTATTTACTGTGGAAGATATGGACATTATATTGCTTCCTGCCCATTTCGGGGAAACTAAAACGCCCACCAGAAAAGAGGGAGATACTAGTGGACACTTCCTCATTCTCTCTCCTTCGTAGACTCACATTACCTACTGTCATTCAAATTAACTAAAATCGTTTTCCTGTCACTTTGATAGATTCTGGCACCAAACAAAATTTAATCAGTCAAAATTTGGTTAAAAAATGATCTCTCCCTGTTCAAGAAATTGAGTCAGTCTCTATAGCTGGAGTTACTGGAGAAAGACTAGCTCAGATATGCTTTAAAACAGCAGATCTACACTTGATAACGTCCGGAAATCATCATGAGTATATTAACTTTTTTGTATTTGACTCACCCAACACCCAGCTAATCTTAGGGTACCCATGGTTAAAAAAATCGTAATCCCCACATAAATTGGGAGCTCGGGAAGGTGGAGAAATGGAGTGACAAGTGTCTTAAACACTGCCTTTGTTCTGGTATCTCCAATCTCTCTAAGACTAACCCTAATACTGAAGAGATTGACCTGTTTGTTATCCCTCCTGAGTATCATGACCTAGACCCAGTTGTCAGTAAACAAAGAGCATTATCTCTGCCTCCTCACTGACCATACAACTGTTCCATCGATCTCCTCCCGGGAGCCCCTCTGCCTGCCAGTCATCTCTACAACCTCGCCGGTCCTGAGAGGGATTCCATGAGGACCTACATTGAGGAGTCTCTCGACTCTGGAATGAGTCATTTGTATGTCTACCTCTCCTGTGGGAGCAGAGTTTTTCTTTGTAACTAAGAAAGACAAGACCCTTTGTCCTTGTATTGACTACTGGGGGCTGACCAACATAACCATAAAAAACAAATACCCCCTTCCATTAATCGATTCAATTCATGAACAATTACAATCTGCCACAATCTTCACTAAACTTGACTTAAGGAACGTGTATCACTTAGTACATATAAAACACAATGACAAATGGAAAACTGCTTTCCGAACCCCTCTAGGGCACTTCGAGTATCTGGTCATGCCATTCGGTCTCACTAACACTCCCGCTGTGTTTTAGGCATTAGTAAACAATTCTTAAGATACTTTATCTGGGATTTCATATTTGTCTATCAAGACGACATTCTTATTTACTCCAAAGACAAGACGGAACACATTACACAAGTCAGGATGGTGCTTCAAAAGCTATATGAAAATCAACCATTTGTGAAGAGTGAAAAATGTGAATTTCATGCTTCATCCGTCTCCTTTTTGGGATTTATTTTTTGGGAGGAACATTACAGAACAGATCCTGAAAAAAACAAGGTAGTGGTGGAGTGGCCAGTTCCAGAAACCCAAAAGCAGATACAATTCCTTGGTTTTGCAAAATTTCAAAGACGTTTCATAAAGGACTACAGCCACATTGCCGCACCCCTGTCTTTGCTTACCTCCACAAACAGGACATTCAAATGTAACCCTGAAGCTGACACGTTTGGTAAGCTGAAACAACTTTTTTCATCTACACCCATCCTCTGTCATCTGGACCCTAAATGTCAATTCATCTTGGAAGTAGATGCATCCGATACTGGGGTAGGTGTGGTTCTGTCCCAAAGGTCCCCCAAGGACAATAAAGTGCACCTATGTGCCTTCTTCTCCTGTCGCTTATCTCAAGCAGAAAGGAAGTATGTTATAGGCAACAAGGAATTATTAGCTGTCAAACTAACATTGGAAGAATGGTGCCACTGGCTTGAGGACACAGAAATTCCTTTTTTTTTTGGACGGACAATAAAAATATTGCTTATTTGAGACACGCCAAACAATTGACCCCGAGACAGGCACGATGGTCCTTATTTTTCAACCGTTTCAACTATACCTTGACATTCAGACCTGGTTCAAAGAATATTAAACCTGACACTCTTTCCTGCCAGTTTTCTCATCCACACGTTCCTGAATCTGATGAAAACATCAGCCCCCCTGTCTGCATTGTTGGAGTCCTCACCTGGTCCATTGAAAGAGAGGTTCATGAGGCCCGGAAGATTGAACCAGATCTTGGCATAGGACCCCCTGGCATCCTTTTTGTCCCCTCTATTATGAGGTCAAAGGTACTCGAGTGGCTACACACAAACAAACTCTCTTGTCACCCCTATACCTCATACAGGTTGGTTCGAACCAAGACTCACTTCTGGTGGTCCACTCTCATACATGATGTAAAGGCATCTGCTGCAGCTTGCTCTACCTATGCCAGGAACAAAACAAGAAACCAACCCCCTGATGGACCATTACAACCCTTGCCTATGCCTAGTCGCCCATGGTCACACATATCTGTGGACTTTGTCACTGGCCTGCCTCCATCGGAAGGTAACAATACTATCCTAACTGTCATTGACAGGTTTTCGAAAGCAGCCCATTTCATTCCACTACCCAAAATTCCATCGGCTCTAGAGATGGCACAACTCCTTGTCCAACATGTGTTTAAAATTCACAGCATTCCCTCGGATGTGGTCTCAGACAGAGGCCCGTAATTCATTTCTCAGGTTTGGCGTTGTTTTTGCAAAACTTTAGGGGTATCCACTAGTTTTACTTCTGGTTACCATCCCCAGTCAAACGGCCAGGCAGAACGGTGTAACTAAGAGCTAGAGACCACCCTGAGTTGCATTGTGGAGCATAACCCATCAGCCTGGAGTCAGCATTTGGTTTGTGTAGAGTACGCCCACAACTCACACAGGTCCACGGCCACAGGTATGTCACCCTTTGAATCATCTCTTGGCTACCTACCTCCCCTGTTTTCTAGTCAGGAGATGGACATCTCTGTACCGTCTGTCCAACACAATTTCTGCTGTTGTTGACGTGTCTGGTGCCAAGTGAAGGCAGTGCTACTATGCACAGCTGCCTCCCAAAAAATATTTTCTGATCGCCACCGTTCTGTTGCACCATCTTACCAGGTGGGTCAAAGAGTATGGCTCTCCACCAGGGACATACACCTTAAGGACACCCCCAGGAAGATGGCTCCTCTGTTCATCAGTCCTTTTCCCATCATCAAAAACATCAACCCCTCTGCAGTACGACTACAACTTCCCAGTTCCATGAAGATTATTCTGACCTTCCATGTTTCTCAAGTCAAGCCTGTGTCAGAGAGTCCATTATGCCTGCCTGCTGACCTCCCTCCACCCGCCTGGCTGATTGAAAATCTCCAGCTTTCACCATCTGGCCCATCCTGGATGTACGACGTTGAGGAAAGGGATTCCAGTACCTTGTCGACAGGGAGGGATACAGTCCAGAGGAGCGATCATGGATCTCTCTCTCTTTCATCTTGGATCCCAGCCTCATCACTGCCTTCTTCAAGACCCACCCTGAGAAGCACCTCAGGTTGCCTGGGGGCGATTTTTGAGTTGGGGGGTTACTGTAAGATTAGTACTTGCTGCAGCTCCACTATGGCCACTAATTATCAAAAGCTGACGGTCATCTACCTGATGAGCTCCAACACTACATAAGGCTGCAATCAAGGTCTACTCTTTGCTGTAGCATTGATTCCTCTCCTGGTATATATGCTTCTGGCCAGTATTGCTACTTTGATGAAAGAAGTACTTACCTTGTTTTTTTGTGCCTACAGTCGTCCTGCTGTTTTTGGATTCAGTCCTGGTACGCCTTGGCCCTATGCCTCGTTGTTTGCATCTTGCCCTCCAGCCACTTGCCTGCCTTGGTCTGCCTGTTGGATTTATCATCTCTGGAAACCCTTGGGTTCACCACAGAGCCTGCTTGCAAAAATCCACCTGTAAGGAGAAACAAACAAAACAATCAATCTCAAATTACTGCTTCCCTTGTCAAGCTCTCCTGATTGTGTCCTTCCACTTTCATGGGTTCCAGTCAACTACCTCTATATATGAACAGTATATAATCCACTTTGTAAATAATAAACACTGTTCACTTTTCCACTCGAGTCTTGGGTATTTCCAGATCTCGTTACAAACTGGGTATCCTGAATTATAACAGACTTAGCCTTAAATATACAAATTAGATCCCCATCAGTTTGTGTCATATAGAACCAGACTCATGTTCTTGTCTGAAATATGCAATTTACACAAAAAAATGAGGCAGACCCTTTATTGTTGGCCTTTGGTTTTCATGCTTTCTTTCTTTATCTTAATGGTTAAAAACAGGTTTTAAGAATTTATTGCTTTTAATTTAATTTTAATTACTTTTTCCTTGTCTAATTTGTAATCCTTGCATTGTTTCCACATAGAAGGTGGAAAAAAAAACTTCATTACTGCCAGCAGTCATAATTTTTCCCAATAGAATAACAGTTAGGATGAGAAAAAAATGGCTCTCATTTAGACTGCAGACAGTTATTAAGTCAAAGCTTATGGAACACAAAACGACCTGCACATTCAATATCTTCATTAAACAATTACCGTGCCTTTGTTAAACTAGCCCACTTGCTAATCTTGTAAAGTTATTGCCAGAGGTCTAATTACTTGAAAGGTGATCCAGAGAGTGACAAGAATATTTGGAGGCCTAGCTGTAGCTCTTACAGTAAAGCCTGGTTTTGTGTTTGTTATGGAAATATGGTATTATTGGAATGTAATGTGAGTGTTGAGGATGCATCATATGTAATAAATATCTATTTTTTTTATCAACCGTTAAAAGGCTCCAGAGACTCAGAGGCTGTTTGTGAATAATCAGGCTGGCAAAATTAAAACCAAAGTTTTCTCCACAGCAAAATACTGCACAATGGCTTTGTTAAGTATTTACAGCACTGTTCATTTCATGTTTAGTTATTTTGTATGCTATTTTCTCAGTGATAGAACACAATTTTACTTGCATCTTATTCATAGTCTTCAAAACAAAACAATGGAAAACTTTGTTATGATATGATAAAATTAATTTACCCCACTAACAATTTACATGGAGCTTTCCTGTTGTCGACATTATACACCACTAATAAATGTTGGTCAAAATGTAGGCCTGGGTCACTGATAAAATGTATTCAGAGGTCAGAATCTGTTTGAGCAGAGTGCAACAAATATACAAATTAAAGATGATCATAATAATCTTGAGAAGGAGAAAAAGAAAAACATTGAAAAAACTGTCAGACATTATGAAGGTAGCAAAGCACATTTCAGTACTTACATGGTACATACCTAGTACTTATCTTGTATTTATGTTGTCACATAGAGGGTGTTTTCAAGATAAATACAGTGTAATGTACAGGGTACTTTCAGCATACATATTGGAGAATACACAAGATACATACAAACCTAAAGAATGAATAAAGTAGCCAGATTGTTTTATGAAGTGACATTGGCTAGTAATCATGAGGTAAAGCAAAATGTACTTGTACTTGTTACCTTGTAGAAAGTCTGTATTAACCCTGTATATTCACTTATCCACAGGTCCTGGTCGGGTCGGGCCAAATTGGGCCTTATTAGGCCAGTATTGGTAGGACTGCTTCATTTTCTGTATCCACGTACCACTGTATGCCTTCAGTACCAGTTCCAGAAGGCGGGGTTCAAATTGAGGTCACGCGCCTCTCACCAGCTGGTGGCAGGGAGATGGCAGGGAGATGGGGGCAGCCGTGGCATAGTGGTAATGGCAGTCATCCCCCGATCGGAAGGTTGGAGTTTCGAATCCCGGTTCCCCACACCATTTGTCGTTGTGTCCCTGGGCAAGACACTTAACCCTGAGTTGCTCCCGGTAGGACTGGAAAGGCACCTTGCATGGCAGTCTGCCGCTACCGGTGTATGAATGTGTGTATGAATGGGTGGATGGTTGGTATTGTAAAGCGCTTTGGGGCTCCTCACAGGGGGCTAGAAAGCACTATATAAATAAGCTCCAAAAAGAAGATTTTAAATGGTGTTTTGTTGTCTCCCGTTTCCAGAAATGGGAGACAAATTACAGCAGAAAACAAAACCGTCTTGTAAGTTTACGCACAGAGCTGATTTTGCCAAACCAAACAGTACGTGGATGGCTCAGCGGGCCAAACAGGATCTGCTTTTGCCTTCATATACAAGCTCGTTAGCTTTCTGGCCATCCATGACTGAGTACAAAGACATAACTGTTTGCCCAACATGCGTTCGTGTATCCTTTTCCATCTGCTTCCTCTGATTGCAGGATGATTTGAAATGGAAAATGCTTTCCCCTACGATAAGTTTGGGGTGATTATGCACAACTCTGGGACTGAGCTGAGAAGTAGCAGATTGCAGTTTGACTGAATCCAATTCACATTTTTTTCAATCGTTTGCAACCCTTGACTGTCTGCCCAAATACAAAGTCAAGTTTCCTGCTAGACGTTTATTCTCCAAAACAGGCCTTTTAAAACATGTGGTTTTCCAGGAGAGGTAGATTACAGGTCCCAGGCCTAAAATTACAAAAAGACAAAAGGAAATTCTGGAAGACAGCAGAGAAAATGATAAACAGGTCTTGTGTGCCATGTTGGGCCTAATTGCAGAAATGCAGTTTGATTGGCTGTACTGTGCTGTAGAGCAAAGCACTGATTCCTCCGGTGGCTTGAAATGTTGTTTAATGAGTTGCATTTTGGCTCAGTGCTGCAGAGGGATGTGTGTCATATCACATTAAAGGATTCAAGGTTATCATTGCTTTCTCACCTCTGTTTGTAGGAGCTCATGGGCAGAAACATGATATGAACACATCAATTTAATATGTAGGTGAAAATTAAATATACATGTATATAAATGACTGCTGCATTATAGATGAAAGGAAAATAAATCCATAAAATAATCTATACCTTCACTTAATGAGTTTCAGTTCCTTACAGCTTTTTTATTTATATCAAATTGTTACTTTTTAAGAAATGTATCTTGTGATGTGCTTTTTAAACTAAATGAGAAAAATATGACAACATGCACTTTGTTTTATTTGGTGAGTGCTTGAATTTATTAAAGCATGACTGTCATGAATTGAAAAAAAACAAGTGTCAGTCAGTTTCTAAATTTCTTATTAGACATTTCAGAGAATTTAATGGAATAATAACAGAAGTCTCCCCAATATAACAGTGTGTTTGGAAAGTTACTTGTACCCATTTGAAAACTATGTTTTAATCATCCTTAATTAAACTCTATTTGCCAAATGTAAATATTTAAACCCTGAGTATTACTAACTTTTAATTACTCTCGAGCCCCAAGTTGTTTTTTATTCAGATAGAACACATAATCGTAGAGCAGGTGTCTGCAACCTGTGGTTCTGGGGACACATGCAGCTCTTTGGTCCCTCTGCAGTGATTCTTTCAAGCTTTGAGCAAAACTAAAATAAAACTGAATTTTATTAGTTAACAGAAACGAGAGTTACTTTTAGCAGTTTACGTTACATTTATTTTACAAATATGTAAATGTTAATACAAGGGGTAAAACATGCTGACCACATAATTCTAGTGTGTTAGTAACCTCTTTAGGCACACTTCCAGTTTTCATCCAGATCAAACAGAATTTGTTGGAATTCCTTTAAGGCAATATCCTGATGCATGCTCAATAATCCAGGTAGAAAAATCTAAAAAAGTTAAGTCTGGTCCTCTGGGCAAGTTAGAATAGAATAGAATAGAATAGAATAGAAAATATCTTTATTGGCATATTTGCACCAAGGTACAAAACAGTGCTATTGGCGTGTGCACCATCCTAAGAGGGACATACGCACGGAAAACCGTAGCAATAATTAAATTGCGCCGCCAGACAATCAGATATGGAAAAAAAGGAACTTACAATAGGATAATCATTGGTCTTCAAAAAAAGAATCTATCACATTCTGTCTT
>JARVJN010030684.1:0-10373 GCA_031763805.1 Argolebias nigripinnis
AGCAGAACCAGGCTCTCCAGGTGGGCCCGGGTCTCCAGGGAAACCACTTGGACCCTAAAAATAAAAAGGCAGCAGCAGTTTTTTAGGCACTGAGTACACTTGATAATATTATTATCATCTTCTGTGCAATAATAATAATAATAAATAAAAACAATCAGATAAATCTTACGGGGCTGCCTTTAGGACCATCGTCTCCGGGGGGACCTTTAGGACCAGGAGGTCCAGCAGCGCCAGCAGGACCAGACTCTCCCTTTTCTCCTCGCTCTCCTCTTGGACCCTAAAATAATAAAGTACAACAAGTTCAGATTTCAACCCACAAAGATGGATTTTCTGCAGCTGAATTTTGTTATAAGTCATTTCACAAATGGTGGAATCAGAGACTTACTGGTGGGCCAACTTCTCCCTGAAGACCTGGCTCTCCTGTTTCACCGGCGTCTCCCTGAGAGGAGGTTGGGGGAGGGGGTGAAGAGGGGACGGAGGGTGAGACACATACATTATCAGTCAGGGGACTTGGTACTGATTCAGTGGTGTTCTACGTCAGCACTGACTGTCCTGGTGCCCTTGTCACCAGAACGGGGGAAAGAGACGTCCATCCATCAGGGCGGGGCAGGTCGTGCATCAGGAGCACAAAGTTTGCTGACTTCATTGTTCTCGACAGATCTTGCCCATATATCTTGTGCTGTTCCTGGTGTCGTATTGAGCAGTTGGCCCTTCGACTCCAAGCCCTATCATTATTCACCGTTACAAAAGCTGCAGACTGCCACACCTGTTCTGTAGGGAAACATTCTCCCATGTCAAGTTTGGAAGATGGAGAGCAAATCAACCGGCTGCTTCTGCACGAGCAGAGACAAAGTGTGCTGTGGTGTGTTTGATCAGCACATCCACGCTACCTCAACCATGAACGGCTCGGCAGAAAGCTGTCTTACAAAAACCCTCTTGTTAAAAGAAATCCCCACTAAGCAGCTTGGATGTTTTTTCATGAGAAGGATTGAATTTTATATTTAAGCAACTCATTTTTTTCCCCCTGTTGAATCTGCAGGCTCTTCTGACAACCTGCTCATTTCTGCCAAAGGCGTGTTGAAAATATCTGCTGAGAACATTAAAGCAAGCCCATGACAGACAGCTGCTCATCACAGATACATGTTGGATGTGTTTACAGATTAAAAAAACAAGTTGTGCTGCCTGCCAGTGAAATGCCACATCAGCTGAAGTGTGATTAGCCAAAAGAGCAGTGTGTGTGTTTGAGGACAGGCCATGGAGATTAAAACGGAGCAAGAGGTGATTCGATTGACTGAAACTAATAAAACTAATCACACCATCACTGCAGATGAAGTGTTGAGAAAGTGCACAGCTCTGCCAAAAAGCCGTGCACTGCACTGCGCACTGCACTGCGCACTGCGCTGCGCACTGCGCTGCGCACTGCGCTGCGCACTGCGCTGCGCACTGCGCTGCGCACTGCGCTGTGCACTGCGCTGTGCACTGCCCAGCAAGACTTTATAGTGAAACAACAGGAGATAAAAACTGTATCTGATGTTATGTAAGCAGGTTTTAATAATGCATTTGCCATCTTAAAAATGTAACGCAATGACTTTGTCATGTTTTTTTTTACATTTAGTGTGCACCTGTTGCTCTGTGAGTAAAAATATCCATGCTCTATTCAATGAGTAAAGAATAAACAGGAAACTTTAACTTCTGCAAGTATCTAAAAAGGATATTTTTGAAAATGCTCTCTTTGCTAGCACCCTGAAAAAAACGTTTCTATACTTTAACTTTTTTTTGGTCAAATTTGGGCTTGTTTCCAACATTAAAGCATCTGCCCATTGATTGTGTTTAAACATTAGTTCCATTATGAGCATGCTTGTGTAAAATTGGAGGTGGAAAGAGTTTTTTCTCTGACTTTACAATGTGGAAAAACAAGTACCCTCTGTTGTAAAAGATGGACTTTTCCATGTATTTTGCTTGTTTTATTACAACTTTTTTTTAAGTATTTTTAATTTGCCAAGAACCCATAACTTTGATCAGAATCTTATCACCCCAAAATGAAAATATGACTTTTTTTTTTACATTTAAGTTTTATTTAAAAATTAACCAAATGCACACTCTGCTTCAATTTCTAGATGTTGGTAATATTTAGCTGTATATAAACCAAAACTTGACATCATGGATACTTTGTTTACCGGCAGTTTTAATATTTAATGAAAAAAATAATTCCACTGTTTGAGCAACTTGTAGAAAGTTTAACCTTTTTTTTTTTTTTTTAGATAATTCAGTATGCAAAAGAGTCTAGAAACACTAAATTGTTCCCATGCTATGATTTAGTTTTCCATACTGGAATATACTAAAATCAAATCCCACACTTTTCAAAACTGCGTTGGAAGTCTTTGATTCTCTCTCATTTTAATTACGTTCACCAAAACACCAGAAACATCACCGTGAAATAAAAAAGGGGCACATGAGCAGCAGATTTTCCTAGTTGAGACGGTGCATTCAGGGACATTTGTAATTGATCATTTGTGTGACGCAGTATTGAACACAAACAGATTTCTTTGAAGCTACCACACCGAACAGAAAGAATTAAAAACAGATTAGAGTTTCACCTTTTCTCCCACAGCTCCAGGGTTTCCAATACCACCGGGAGGTCCCTGAGGGCCGTCAGCTCCTGGGGGTCCTGAGGGGCCTCTGGGACCAGGGGGGCCAGGTGGGCCCTAGAAAGGATATAAAAACCTGGTCAGTTTTGCAAATAATTTGAGCAAGCAGACAGTCAGAGAAAGGAAGAACCGCCTTACCATCTGACCAACGTCTCCAGTTTCACCTTTCTCCCCGGGTGGACCAGGCAGACCCTAAACAGGAAGCAGAGTAGAATGAAGTCTGCCAGTCTTAACTTTTGATAGTGTCACAGCTTCTCTGATTCACTGCAGATCTCACCTGCAGCCCAACTGGACCTGGAGGTCCTGGAAATCCTCTGGACCCTTCATCTCCTTTCTGACCAAACATACCCTGCTGACCTCTGGGACCCGGCTCTCCATCTGCACCCTGCACAAAGGCACGGAAACAATGTGCTGTGAAGGTCAGGAGAGGTGAGGAAACAGGGAGGTGGACACAAACAGGGACACTTACAGCTGGACCTGGAGCTCCAACGGGGCCTTGAGGGCCAGTAGGACCAGGTGGACCCTGGGGAGGAAGATTTTTTATTATTATTATTAGTGGTTTGCATATTTATCAAAATCCAGGAGGTCAAATGATGAATAAATACTTACATGTTCGCCTTTGTCACCTTTACTTCCTTTCTGTCCTGGTTCTCCGAGCTCTCCCTGCACAATGACACCATGAACATATGAAACAAACAAAAATAAAACAGAGACATGAACGTGTAAAAGTAGAAACACAACTGGATCATGAATATTCTTAAATCATTGATCAAACATCTCCAGTCACAGACGATGATGCACATCAGAACAAATATATATTCAATAAAAACACGGTTGATGTTTTAGTTCCTTCTCTTTTCTGACAAACATGTTTTATTTATGAAAGGAACGTCTCATGACTCATGAGAGGGAGCAAAGAGAATAACTCCTGCCTGAAACTGTTTGCACAAAAACATACTAAATGAAGAGGCTGCTTTCAAAGCCTCTGCACAAGGTGCGTGTTTTGATGAATAATCTTAATAACTGTGAACGCTGAAGGCTTTAATTTTTGTTTTATTCAGACAAAGTCTGCCAAAGAAAAGTTCCTCAATGTCCTCTGTGCCCCATGGATGGGGCTTATTATCAGGAAGTGACTGAATGTGTGTAAATATCCGCCTGAAATCTTTTTATCTGCACAGTAAATACCCTCTGTCCTGTGTGTGTCCATCTGCAGTGCAGGGACTATCGTAAGGCCACTTAAGAACTGAGACGATCTTCAGAGGATAAGAGCTTATCCTCTGAGTTTGTCCAAGGCCGATCCCTAAATGTTTTCAGAGGGAAGGAAAGTCTCAGCTCAGAATATGAACGTGTCACTTGGACACGGTCTGTCGCCGTTACAAAACTCCCAACTGTCTCCTCGCTCTGTACAAAGGAGTAACAAGGCCACTTAGCCTTTTAGAGATCTGTAAATCAATGCACATTCTGTCAAACAGATTCCCTTTTAGAGCCTTTTAAGGTCACTGAAAAAACAGACATGAGGATTTCTGACTGAGGTTTTTAACTTTAGCATGTGGTGTAAGGTTCAAAGTCAGCATTTACTGTCAGTGAATACAAAAACATAGAGACTGGAACAAACTAAACTGTCCCACTTTGATTCACAGACAAGGAAACAAGCCATGAAAAGAAACTTGCCTTGTCTCCATCCTCTCCAGGTGGTCCAGGGGGTCCTCCAGGTCCTGGTAGACCCACAGGTCCCTGAATACCATCTCTTCCAGCTGGGCCTTGAGGTCCTTTCTCTCCCTAGATTTTTTTTTTTTTTTTGTGATAGTTCAACAACACACAATCACTTCAGGCAGAGACGACAATACATTTAGCAGGTCATTTATAATTCTGTAAGGAAATGTACTTACAGGTCCACCTTTCTCTCCAGCAGGACCTGGAGGTCCTTGAGGACCAGAACGTCCAGGCAGACCTGTAGGGCCAGCTGAACCAGCAGGACCCCGCTCACCAGGAGACCCCTGCAGCAGCACCACATGGTAGTCATTAAAATAATAAACCAAATGTCACACATCATAGAATCAGGTTCATTAAATAGATATGAGATTATTTTATAAATGAAAGAGTTCAGGATGAAAGAACAAGAACAAGGATGGTGATGAGTAAGATGAAGTGTCACTCACAGCTGGACCAGGTGGGCCTTGAGGACCCTCGTTCCCCTTCAGGCCATGAGCCCCCTGCAGAGCACAAATTAAACACAGGTTTCAGAGGAATTGAACACATCTGTTGAGGAAGCATCCTGCCTTCCAGACTCCCCAGCTCTAAACCGGCTCAGCGTGAGGTGGAAAACCTCCTGTCGTCTACAGCAGAGGCTGAGCACATGGCGGAAACACGTCTTTACCATCACTGCTGCAAACGTCCTGAGTCAGTACAGAAATGCTAGTATTTCCCAAAATGGATGATTCCACAAGTAAAAAAATGTCATTGTTTGTACAACTCAGATTTGACTAACATAAAATGAGTAAACTCATAAGCATATCTATTAATTTGGAGATTGTAATTTAAAATGAATCATGTGATTTCTCCTTTGACATCCACACAGCTCCAGCTGCAGGAAGAGGGCCACCTGCATCATGAAGGACCCCACTCACCCAGAACACACATTTTTTTTGCTCCGCTCCCCTCAAGCAGGAAGTTGAGGAGCATTAAGTGTAGAACCACTAGACTGAGGAACAGCTTCTACCCTGAAGCTGTTAGACTCACGAATATCTAACGAGGAAAACCATTTGACTTGATTTGGTGATATGTGACTTATATATGCTGCTGATTATACATGCTACTGATCTCAGGCTGCTGCTGATCTCAGGCTGCTGATTATCTCATGCTGCTGTATTCATTTATACCAACATGCTCACCACAGACTCATGTTAAGGCTGCTGTTGTTACGCTGAATTGTTTTATATGATCAGTGTTTGTTTAGTGTACATGTATATTTTTAATCTTTTAGCGTACCGTTTGGTGATTGTTTAGCATATATATTAGTGTATATCTTAGATACTTGGGCTATCTACTGTTTCTTTTTATACTTATATTTTGCTATTTTGGGATGTAACTGGGACCCTATGTGCATAATTTGGTTCCACCCCATGTACCACATGTGATGTGAATGGCATTAAATTGACTTGAACTTGAACTCAGAGATCTGATTGCTCCTCTGAAATGTAGTCAGCTGTGGTTGGACCCACAAAAAAATAAAAAAATAAAAACCTAGCTTGTCCTCTGAAGTTCACTTGGAAACCTGATACTCTCATCTTAAGTGCACTCTGCTATTGTTGGACCTAAAATATACATCTTGACCTCTGAAGTCCTTTCTAACATCTGGTAGCATCTGTGATATTCACACATTTTACCATGCAACGTCTTCATCAGCAACTGTTACCTTAGGACCAATTGCTGATTTTGCTGAGGTATTACTGAGCAGATGTCTGTACTTACCACCGGACCGGGAAGACCTCTGTCTCCAGGGAAACCTCTTTGCCCAGGGGGGCCATCTTTACCTGCTGGGCCAGCAGGACCAGGGTCTCCCTACAGGTGACAGGACAACATCATTGATGCACATGTGTGGGTACATTTAAGGTGTAGGTTTTAAACAAAAGTAATGATAGTAAATACCTATTTAGGGTCATAAATTTACCTTAGCGCCTTCTTTCCCTGCAGGGCCAGGCAGACCATGCTCACCAGGTGGGCCTGGAGGTCCAGGGTGGCCCCGATCTCCCATTGGTCCGGTTTCACCTGTTGGTCCCTACAGTTCAAATTCAAAGAGAGTTAAAGAACAGCAGGAATACACTTCTGGAGGTTAAAGTACTAAATTCCTTAACGCATATGGTTTGGAGAACAACAACAACAAATGCAGAGCAACATAATTAACAATCAAATACTGTATGTGTAATAAACGTCTTGAGGATTTGCTGCGTGGGAGATGCACTGTTCATTAAATCTGCAATATAAGTTTGTTGTCATGAATTATTATCAGAGATGCTTGGGGGTAAATTTTGCTAAACATTAATGTATAATGGAATTCATTAAAACGAACAGGGTAGAGCTGATCTAAAAGAAAAGCAACAACACCATGGCTCTCATGATGCAGGTGCATTAATAAGTTCACTGTTGTTGGACCAACAGAAACTGGTTTTACTGTGCAGTTTGTTCAAATAGATAACTGGTCAACAATTACAACGTCACTGAGTGAATGTAAGCTGCTGAGTGAAAGCAAAATAACACAAAAATCTCATTGTGACTCAACCTTTGAAAAGGCGACTGAGACTCACCTGAGGTCCGACCACACCCGGAGGACCAGGAGGACCCGTCTTTCCTTGGAATCCCTGAAAATTAAAAATAAATAAAAAACATTAAATAAACATAACTGTCACAGAACTGATTTGGTAGACTAAATAAGATGAGAGAAATCAAACCAACAAACTCACAGTTTCTCCTCTCTGACCAGGATGTCCTGGCAGTCCGTCTTTTCCTGCAGGTCCCTGAAAGGTTCACACAAATCCATCAGTCTAAAAGGAAATCTATGGCAACCAAAAAGAGGCAGAATGGGTCTCTGTGTGGACTCACGGGTGGGCCCTTTGGTCCTGGAAATCCTGTTGGTCCCTGAGGTCCTGGTAAGCCCTGAAATTACCACGATCTCTTGTTAGAAACCAACGATTTGTTTTGGATCTGCAGATATCCTCGTATTAGAAGAAGTGATGGTACATACCCTCTCACCCGGAGGTCCTGGTGGGCCATCATTTCCTGAGTTACCCTGAACATACAAAACAGGAAGTTCACTGAAATTGTTCATAAACATAAATCTGAAATCTGCAATAAAATATTTTGTGTACTTTGGGCCCAGCTTTCCCCGTTGGTCCTCTTGGCCCTCTTTCTCCTCGAGGTCCCTGAAACAAAAGAAAAGGTCAATTAAAAGGTAAAGATCAATTGTTGTTTTAGGTTGGCTTCTCCTCGAGGAGCTTCATGTTGAGCCTCTAGCTTTGCTCAGGTGCCAAGTTTGCCATCTGTGGATCAAATCAAGTGTGCTGAGTAAGACTAACCGTTGGTCCCCTCTGTCCACGTGGGCCAGGCTTTCCTCCTGTTCCCTGTGGACATACACAACACACGGATACTCATGTTATCAAAGAGCTGGACAACAAATTTGAGGAGAACTCTAACAGAGTTCAGTTTGTTTTATCATTAACAGGAAAGGTTCTGAAATGAAAGTCATTATGGATGCTGCTAAAGCAGCTACTGCCAAACATTCCATACACCCATACATCCAAACAAATATACAGTACATACAGTACATACACCCATCCATACATACATCCAAACAAATATACAGTACATACAGTACATATATACATACAGAGTATATATATATACATATATACAGTACATACAGTACATACATACATACATACATACATACATACATACATACATACATACATACATACATGCATACATACATACATGCATACATACATGCATACATACATACATGCATACATGCATACATACATCTATCCATCCATTCATCCATACATTATCTTTACCCGCTTCTTCCTTTTCAGGTTGTGGGGGTCACTGGTGCCCATATCCAGCAGTCACTGTGTTAGAGGCCGGGGACATCCTGGACAGGTCTCCAGTCCATCACAGGGACACGTGGAAACAAACGAGACAAACAACCATTCACTCTCTCTCTCTCTCTCTCTCTCTCTCTCTCTCTCTCTCTCTCTCTCTCTCTCTCAGCTGGGGACAATTTCCGTTTAGAGATGGGGTTTTTTTGTTCATGATTCTGTTTTACTCACACAGAGTTCGTTTTTAGAAAGCATGACTTCCTGAATTGTGATTTTCTTTATAGAATTTCACTTTTGTTGTAAAAACCAGAGTGAAATCCTGGACCCATTAAATCAAAGGGTCGGTTGACGGACACCTTTACAGCCGGGCCGATGACCCCTGACCTGTAAAACCCACGTCTGTTAAACAAATACTTTTTATTTATTTATTTTCTTTGACCTGTTACCTGTAAGATATACACCCCCATAAAGTCTGACCCCCCCCCCCCACACACACACACACACACACACACACACACACACACTCCTGCAGCTGAGCGTTGTAAATCAAGAAGAAACAGCTTTGCATGTGTGTGTGTGTGTGTGTGAACACACAGTCTGTAGGACGAATGCTAACGGCTGCCAGAAACGTCCCAGCCGCCCCCTCCTCACCTCCCTATATGTCTGCCTATAGGAGGAAGAGGAGCCAGAGGGGACGGAGGCGTTGCACGTGTGCACGAGCGTGGGCGGGATCACGTTTGGTTCTATCTGTCGGGGTCATCCGGGCCGAAGGAGCACATCCGGAACATTTATCTGAGGAGGCGCAGGGAGACACAGGAAGAAAGGAAGAACCTGCATGTGTGTGTCAGCGAGGGCGAGTCAGAGGCGGCAGCAGTTCGCGTAAATTAAACGCAGCTCACACACTGATCTAAAGTCAAAGAGCCCGAGGTGCCGGACAAATAAATCTGTCACCAGTTTGAAAGCTGGACCAGGACACGTTGGTTTGGACCAGAACTAAAATGATCCCAACGGTGACTGCTTCATCTCCCAGAGCAGCGTTGATCTAAACACAAGAAATGATCAAACCCAAATCTTAAACCCTTCAGTCCTCCTCCATAAGAGCTCCAACTGAAGTGCGTTACTCTACAAACACAGGAGAGGTGTGGATATAAACTTAGACATGACTAAAAATACATTTAATTTGATTATTCCGGCGATTCGTGATAAAATTTAGCTAGCAATCACAGATGACTGCAGTTAGGGCAACATTGTAAATAAAGGTCTGTTGGCACACGCCAACGTTTAGGTTCAGAATCAAAGATAGTTGTCGACGGGTGAATCTGAGCCGGAGCTCACGTCACTGCGTGTTGGTCAAACTGTCTGAGGGGAACGACTGAGTCCTGACCCAAAGAAAAGTGTGGTGCCGACGAGAAACAGCAGAAGTTCAGCTAAACATCGACATTTATTTTTATTTTATTTTCCTTTTTGGGCAGACATGCTGTGAGAAAGAGGGGAGTGTGTGGGTTTGTGTGTGCAGGAAGGAAGAAAGTGTCAAACGCTGCCATATTTAGGCCAGACTGACACACTGCCATGACACGGGCTAACTCTTGCTTTTCACACTGTCTTTTTACCATCTGCCCTCCATCTTTGTCTCCTAGAGTGTGGACGTCGCTCTCTGCCCGGCTGACTGGCTATAAAACTCCTCTTCTCTTCTACAGAAGTCTCGGGGGGGGGGGTTAGAATAAGAATACTCTAATCCAGGGGTAACCAACATTTTCAAAACTAAGAGCTACTTCGTTGGTATGGAGTCATACAAAGGGCACCAGTTTGATAAACCCTTCGGAAATCAAGCGTAAATTGAAAAAAATGTATAATAAACATATTTTTAAAGGTCCACTGACATCATCTTACAAATTTGCATAAAATTATAGAGGATATATATCTTGTATCATTCAACTATGTTCGTTTTTGCAAACAAAATGATAAATTAATGACAATTCCTTTCAAAACGAATTTAAAAATAAAAACCGCTTTTCTCTCTGAAAAATCAGACTACAAGCAAATGCAACATTTGTGACGTTGCGAGGAGAAGTCTTTAGAACGCCCCATATAAATATTCATGGCGAACAAGAAATAAAACAACAAAATT
>JARVJN010031017.1:0-10358 GCA_031763805.1 Argolebias nigripinnis
TGGAAAAAGTCTGGGATATATCCTTGGAATGTTATTTTTCTATTGAAAATGTTAATAAAAATTAAAGTAAAAAAAAAAAAAAGTGAAGATCTGCATCCCGTCTTCGGTGTCGTCTCTTCACCTCCTCCTACAAAACGACCATTTGGCCATCAATCCAAATTTATCTGCACGTAGTAACTGGGTGGTCTCGTGATAAAGATCACTTATTTAAGTTAAAATACTCTGGATTCGGCCTGGTACAGATTACAGTTTAACCAGACTTGTTTGGGTGCGGGGCGCTCCCCGCCGCTCAGTGTTCCGAGCCGCGTGTGTATGCGTGTGTGTTGCGTCCTCATTTAGTTTCACTTAGTGTGTGTCGTGTGTTCGTTGTAAATATTTTATTACTTATTTTTTTGGGGACAAACGTGTTCGATTCGGTCGTGGGTAGCATTCTGTGGCTGCCGGATTCACGGGGACGGGGTAACTCCCGCTTAGTGGCCGGAGGGGGAAACAGAACCTCATTGACTAGTTTCATTTCACGTTTCCCGGTGCGTTTGATTGTCGAGTAGCTGGACTAAGGCGGTCAATCTTGGGTACACGGATATACGTTCAGGATTTTCCCGGAATCCGATGCGTGTTTCGTGGGTAGACTGGTCGCTGCCGCTTGTTTTGACATTGTGACGTTTAACCCGTTGCCCGGTGTCGTCAGGGAACGCGTCGGAAGTCACTTGGGAAGTGAACCTACGTGTCTCGGTGCTTCGCGGGAACTCACCGCTGTCACGTGGGAGACACCGCCCCGGAGTGCCTGTGTCAGCCTTGCAAACTGACTCGTGGAATTCGCCCTGGGGGGTGTAAGACCTGGGAGGTCTGAGAGGGAAAAGCACGCCACCCCAGTGTGCCTGTGTCAGCCTTGCAAACTGACTCGTGGAATTTGCCCTGGGGGGTGTAAGACAAGATCGTGGGAGGTCTGACAGGGAAAAGCACGCCACCCCAGTGTGCCTGTGTCAGCCTTGCAAACTGACTTGTGGAATTCGCCCTGGGGGGTGTAAGACAAGACCGTGGGAGGTCTGACAGGGAAAAGCACGCCACCCCAGTGTGCCTGTGTCAGCCTTGCAAACTGACTCGTGGAATTCGCCCTGGGGGGTGTAAGACAAGACCGTGGGAGGTCTGAGAGGGAAAAGCACGGCCATTATTTAAATGCGGTGGTGCTAATTGGTTCTCGTGTTTAATTCGTTTTAAAATGTTTTGCGCATCATTTCTTTAATTTTTTCTTTGTGTTTAAGAATAAATAGGGGGGTTGGATTCATTTATGTTTAATTTGTACATTTTTGAGGTTTTATTAATTGTTTATGTGGACTCAGAGAGTGTGAATTTAATGTTGTCTTATGTTCAGTTGTATATGTGTTCCCATATACTGTTCGCTAGAGGGAGCTGTTCACTAACACAGAAGTCAGTCTGATCCCAGAGGCCTGGAGTCCCAGACTCTCAGTTGTGTTTTTAACAGTCGTGGTGCTAATTGGTTATCATGTTTAATTCGTTTTAAGACATCTCTGTAATCGTTTCTTTAATTTTTTCGTCGTTATTAATGACAACAAGGGGGATACTGTACATGTATATTCAAATTTGGTGTTTTTAATTTATTATTAATTGTCTATGTGGACTCAGAGAGTGTGTGTTTTATGTTGTCTTCTGTTCAGTTGTGTATGGTGTGCCATATCTTGTTCGCTAGAGGGGGCTGTTCACCAACACAGAAGTCAGTCTGATCCCAGAGGCCTTCAGCCCCAGACTCTCAGTTGTGTTTTTTAACAGATCCCAGTGAATCTGAGCGTGTTTGACAATAAAAATTTGAGTGACTGGATTTGTGATAAAGCAAAATATGGCACACATTAGGGAAAAACGGGAGCATCAACAAGAAACTCTACAGGAACAACTGATCAGAGTACAAACGGTCATTAAGATTATTCATGCGGCCGATGCTGCAAAATGTAAAAAGCTGGACACGTTAATAACACAGATTGTGAAGTCAGCAGAAGGCTCAGCAAAAAACCAACAGATAATCTGACACAATTACTCTGGTCAAAAGTGAAAGAACAGCAGAGACAGCTAGAAGAAGTGGAAGCAAAACAGACTATCTGTAATTCATTCTTTGAACGTTCTAGACTGAATAAAAATTATCAACGACAAAAACAATTACTGTAGTAGATGTGTATAAACAAATTGCTTTACTAGCTCAGAGCATACAGAAATTTGGAGAGACAGACAGTGGCACATCAGTAGAAGAAAAGATCACTCCACCTCCGTATGCAGTCAAACCCACCACTCCACCAGCTCCATCTGCAGGACAGTATCCCATGTTCCCAACTAAGAGAAGCCAGAGGAGGTTTGAACATGATGACCCAGATGAGGGAGATCAGGCCTGAGCTGGGAGCAGCATGGAGGAGAGGATGAGAGGTCAGAGAACATATAAATACCGAGATGAGTGGCAAAGGGAACTCAGTTTTGCTGATGAGTTGATTGAAAAGGAGCGGCCAGGTTCTATGACACCGCATCCACGTGATTATGACCAAGATAGAGAGGGTCGTGCTACATGGTTGGAGGAGGAGGAGATGGGTGCAGGATGTACATGCCCCCAGAAGGGGGGCAGGAAACAGGCAGTTAAAAACAGGCCGCTCAGTGGACTCCAGGAAGATGAACAGATGAAGTTTGCTGGTGAAGATTCTCAGTCGTCCAGGACATGATAAAATCAAAAAAGGCGTTCAATACAAGATCAACTGGACTTTATTTGTTACAGAAGATGTTTCGCTTCTCATCCGAGGAGCTTTATCAATTCAATGAAACAGACAGTGTGCGCGTGGAGTTATAACAGTCTTAGGAGTCACACACAAACATACCGGGTATGTAAATTTCAAGCTGAGGTAACACATACATGTAAATTGACAGATCACACCTTAACAGTAAGGAGTTCCCTTGAGGTCTCTGACAGAAGATACACAACTGTATGTAAATTGACAAAAACACCCTCACAAACCAACAACAGAGGTTTCTCAAAAAACTTTGCTAGTCTAATTCACAGACAGGACACCTCTGCTCCCATCCGGTATAAAACGCTTGGGAATCAGCCCCAAAACTGAGTTATAAGTCTTAGAAAGTTGAAATCTCAGACCTCCTCCTCTGCTAAGAGGTTTTTCTCTCTTAACATAAAGAGCTTCCTTCACACCTCTCTCAAACCATCTGTGCTCTCGGTCCAAAATTTGAACATTCTGGTCCTCAAAAGAGTGACCCTTGTCCGTGAGGTGGAGGTGAACAGCTGAGTTTTGTCCAGAGGTTGCTCTCCTGTGTTGGGACATTCTTTTGTGGATGGGTTGCTTAGTTTCTCCAATGTAGCAGTCTGGGCAGTCCTCACTGCACTGGACTGAGTACACTACATCACTCTGTTTGTGTGTGGGTGTTTTGTCCTTAGGATGCACCAGCCTCTGTCTGAGAGTTCTGCTGGGTTTGAAATGTACTGGGATGTTGTGTTTGTTGAAAATCCTTCTGAAATTCTCTGAGATTTCAGCAACATAAGGAATGACAATGTTTTTTTTGTCTGTTAGTCTTTTTCTGTTCATTATTGTGTTTAGCAGATTTCCTCGCTGACTTGACAAAAGCCCAGTTGGGATGTCCACATGTTTGCAGAGATTTGTTGATGTGTTTCTGTCCCTTTTTCTTCCCTTCTGTCCTTGTGAGGATGTGTTCTGCCCGATGCTGTAAGGTTCTGATGACAGAAAGTTTGTGCTCCAGTGGATGGTGAGAGTCAAACAGGAGATACTGGTCTGTGTGGGTTGGTTTTCTGTAAACTTCAATGTTAAGACTGTTTTATAACAGATGAAGTTGTTTTTTTAAGGGTCCACTTACTGGAACCATTGCTGAGTCAGAGGAGGAGTTGGTAAAATGGAGATCACAGTTACACCCAGATGATTCAGTACGTGAGCATCCTACTAGGACAGCAAGGGGATTTACACTAGGTCAGAATGGGGACAACCCAGTAGACCAGGTTCACGCGTGCATCCCCTAAGAATGAGAGGAAGATAGGTGAAGAGAGGGTGGTACAGAAAGGATGTGGAAGTGTCAGAGGAACAGTCGGGAAGGCGGGGTGATATGAAACAATATTTATCGAGGGATGATGTGTGTGGTGGAGGTTCAAGTTCAGCCACAGAGCAGAAAAAGCTTATTTTGGGGATTTTAAGAGATTGACAATTTATCAGTTAGACTAACAAGGGGATCTGTAAAGCGGGAGATGAGGTTTGTGAGTGAGAGGTGGTGAACTCTTGGGTTTAGGTCAAAGTGATTTTAAAAATTAAGTTGTTGCTTCCACTCTTATGTAACTTTTTATCCGTTGTACTAACCAGATGAGACATGTGCATTAGCTGGAGATAAATGCTGATAGGGACAGGACAGATATATCTTTTAAAATTTGGTCTAGTACTTAATTGGCATTTTTATTTTTTGACTTTATTTTTTCCTTTTTTGTATAGCCTGACAGCATACAGTTGGTGGAGGGGGGAGGTGAGACAGGTAGACCTCTTACAGAGCACATGATGTAATTTTCCATGAGCTAGGATTCAGCCAAAACACATGTAACACCTGCGTTTGATATCAGGAGACTGTGGTTATCGGTTTAGGTTCAATTAAGATTGAATGTGTAAAGTTGACACTGGCACCGGTTCACTGTGACTCTCTGCGAACAACAGCTGACAGCCAGTGCTGAAAGAACTATCACTCAAGATGCTTTGCAAGAACAACAATGACATAAAGACACTCAAGGGGGCAAAAGCAAAGTGCTGTCACTCAAGCAAGAGACTGTCTATGAACTTTCTCAGCCATACCTCCAAGGCAGAGACCTTGACAATGAACTGTCCAAGCAGCAACTAGATGTAACTGTCAGCAACTACAAACTGAAATCAATTGAAGTCAGGACTTGGGGCATCCTGAACGAGACACAGCGACCGGAACGAGTTTGCTGGCCGCTGAAGCTGACAAAGGCTGGACGATGAACAAGTTCACACATGCAGAGCGAGAGTACGTGAAACAGCTGTTGGGAGTCACTCATGCCAGCAACCGGTGAAGGTGTCGGCCTAGCATTTGACCTGGTTGAATCGATCGTGAGCCGTAGTCTCAGGATTCAGACGAGGAAAACCTTGTTTAATGATACACATAAACACAAGTATGTCACATAATTCTTAGGTTATTACTGATTTGTGGGTTCTGTTTATCTAGTTCTCCTCGTCCAGAAGGCTCTAAGATGAAACAAGATGGAATAATAGGGCTCCCATCCCGAGGCCTGAAGTAGAATGATATTTATGAATATTTTCATAGGGTAGACTGGTGTCACCACAAATATTTGTAGTAGGTTTAAAAAGTTAATTATCTGATGGCATTTTTCCTTGGGGGAATGAATTTGCATGATTCTGGTTGAATACAACGGATAGACATTGGTATAAGAGTACACGTTTAGGAAAATTGCAGGGTGAAGGTGCAATACATGACGCCTTAGGAGCTGAAATTCCAGATTAAAGATAAGCTGCATACTATTAAGCATTACTCAGTTCAGGCAGGATCAATAAATTAGGGAAGCAGGGGAATTAGAACTTGAACTTCTCATCTATGTAGTGGGACAGGGGTAGGACTATTGTTTCAAAAGTGAGGAGAGTGCAGGTCGATGACAGGTGAGAACAGGTCTAGAGGAGGTGCAATTACAGGAGGGACACATGGTGTTTTGTGATGAAAGTTGTTTCTGTCATCAGGAGGGACAGCTCAGCGCTGGTTTTGCAGAGTGACAGATCAGGGTTTTGACATGCGGGTGTGTGCGGAGCTGCAGGGAACAAAGTCAGCACAGAGGGCAGAGGTCAGGGCTCTGTGTAGACTTTTGGTGCAGCACACATTGAACTCACTCAGTGGAGGGAAACAAATCATACATGAGGCAGATATGAGCACTTCTAACAGCCTTATTGTTACCAACAGAAGTAACAAGCACAAAATGTAACGGTCATGACACAGATACTTCCTAAACAGCAAGAGGAAACTGTCTAGCTGATTTAACAACAAAAGGAGCATCAGGACGCATCAATTGGAATCAAATTGTTGTCATAACCCCAGAAGACAGGGGAGACAGGGGCGGCTACTGAAGAGCAACAGTGAGACTGGACCATGGAGCTGAAGTGTGAAAAGATGGACTGTGGATTCATCCTGAAGATGGAAAATGAGTCCTTCCACTAAGCCTAAGAAGAAATTTTTGAGGAGGCACACGGACTTGCGCAGGTGGGTGCACGCCAGATGAGGAGGGATGTCGTCAGTTGGTGGAACACACACATTTGAATTATCTGATCAGATCGTTTGTGAAAGAATGCACCGTGTGTTCATTCTATAACTGTAAACCGATGAGGAGGCCGCACGAACAAGGAGAATTTCGGACCAAGATGACACCGGGTCAGGATATATTAATCGATTACACCGACTTGATCGGACCAGTAAAGGGTGTCAAATATTTACGGGTTTGTGGGTTACATTTACCGGCTGGCTGGAGGCCTAGCATGCTAAAAGAGAAAACAGCAAAACTGTGATTAAATGTTGAATCCACCATTACATTCCTAGTCACAGTTTTCCTGCTAAAATCAGATCAGATAACGGTACCTATTTAAAAATAGCAGACCTGCAGAAGGTTGAAAAGACTTTAGGTCTCAAGCATGCTTTTGGTTTGATTTATTACCCCAGATACAGGGAAAAGACTAACGGTTGCACAGACAACTGAAAGTGAATTGGCTAAAAATCTGTGCACAGACTAAAATTAATTGGCTTGAAGCTCTAACAAATAGCCTTTATGGCTGTGGGAGCTTCTGTGAGTGGGGGTACAGGTTTCACTCCTTATGAGTTAACTACTGGAAGGTCATTTCCAAGGCCACAGCTAAACATTGAATGGCCCTCGGAAGAAATTGTTAAAATGTCACATGCAATGTACATTGAAATGCTAATAGGTTTTTTGTCCAGCTTCCATCTACAGATCCCTGGTTCCATCACTCCCGAGGACGCAAGGCCTGAAGGTCCACTGACACCATGGGTGTTTCTCAGGGTCTCCAAGAGAGAGTGACCTGAGCTAGAGTGGACGGGCCAGTGTTTTCATCTCAACCTGTGCACACCTGCAGAAGAGCATCGCAGGTCATTAAATCGGGTCGACGGAGCTGCAAAGCTGAGAGCTCGGGTTTTGCATCTGGAGTAAGTGGTCCGCACATGCTATGGGCCTTCCTGCATCTTCATTCTTGAAGGTGTGGGCTTCTGTTGCTTCAACGTTCCACTTCCTCCTACGTGGAGGTCATCGGTTCCTGAGGAGGTGTTCTGATTCGTGTGGAAAGCATCCTGAAAAGTGTCTTTGCTCTTGCTGTGGGCTGAAAAGCATCTTTGCGCTTACTTCTGTGGGCAGACCAGAACGGTAGGGAATTAAGTTCCCCCTGGCTGCATGTATCTCTCTGCTTTGTTGCCCTGTGAGGAAAGGGGCAGCAGCACTTCTGCAGCTTCAAAAGCAGATTAACAGCAAGAGGAGCCGAAGAGGAGCATCCATCTTTTGGGTTGGGGCAAATTGCTTGCCAGAGGATCGGGGAATTGAACTAATCCCAGCTGGTTTTATTATTATCTTCAGCAATCTGCGGCCAAAAAGAGGGTGGTGGCGTATCGACGTCCACGCTGCCTCTGAAGAGTGCATCGCTCAGCAAGATCTGAGAAGAACAAATTTCAGGGTGTTTCCTTAAAATCAGAAGAACTAATAGGGGTTTAAATTTTAAAATGTGTTTCTACTTGCTTGAATTCTTAGAAGCATCAGTATTTGGGGTAGATCAGTTAAATTTTAAACTTTAAATCTCACATTTAAAGTATCACACATTTAAAATTAGATTTTAGACTTGACCTTTGACTTTTTGAGTTAGTGTTACAGTTTATACTTTACATTAATAATCTTAGCTTAGAGTTGATTTAGCTGTCAACTATTTGCTGCTATAGTTTAACTTTTATTCACATTCAACATTTTTACTATTTTCCTAAGGCTAGAGGTCAAGTTCAAAACACAACAACACATACTTTTGCTTACAATCAGACCTAAGTTTTCACTTTCAGGTTCTACCGTTACAGTGGACGGGCTAATATTTGATTCACATTTTACAATCTTCAAGCTTGAACAATAAAATTTTGGGAGTTTTACTCATTTTCAAGGTGTAAGGTTTCACTCTGCTTTTAAAAAGTAGTAGAAGGGTGTTGTGTTCATTTTAAGACTGATTTTGCCTTGCAGGTGATGATCCAGTGATTCCTGTGTAAAAAAAAAAAGAGGAAAAAAGAAGATTTAGTAAAATTTGCATGCATTGAGTGTTCGGACTTTCAACACTGTTTGTTTATATGCATTCACTCTTTCAGGTTATACCGATTTAACTGAGAGGGGGTTAATTAGTGTTTTTGTTGTATTTCATCACATTTCAGGGTTCACAGTTAGACGCTGTAAAAGGTTTCTGATTAGGTTCAGCATGGCTGATGGACATAACAGGCTTTTTATGGTAGGGGGTGTGGTGTCATTGATTTTGGTTTCCATCATTCTGGTGTTGGAATTTAACTGTGTTATACCAGGTCGCCCTAGGTGTCGTCCTGTCACCCATCCGAGGGACAGGAGAGACGTCCCCAAGCTCGGAGCGTGGTCTCAAGTGCAGGATAGTGATCATCTAGCCTTAAATTTGTCTTCCAGCTTTCGGATGAACAGCTGGTACAGGTATGCACACTTTTAGCCAGAGAGCGTCAGCGTGTTACATCTACATTAAGCTTCCTGTCTCAGCACCTACCCTACAAGTGGGGGCATTAGAGCAGGGAGTGTCATTCTGTGCGCTCCAGATCAGCTCCAGAGGGTTCGTTAGGGAACACCTGCAATGTGAGCCTAAGAGGTGCGAATTGAGTACTTTGTCGCAGCCGGTGGTGTCGGGTCAGTTTGCTGCTTGGACATCTTGTGGACAGTTCCCTGTCTGTGTGCACCGCATTCATCATCAAGACTCTTATCAGGTGGTGGTGGGGTCACTGCACACTGAGAGGTGCCGAGCGGTGTACCACCCAGTGGTACAGTTCACAGGTGTACCCGGCAGGTATGGTACATATACTGTTGAGGATCTAGCCTGGCTGTGTGGACATGAGGTGCTTCTGACCTTGCCCACCAACTGGACTGGACTTTGTGCACCGGTGGCGGTTACTGACGGTTCATTTATGGCGTCTTTAACTAATGGTTCTCATTATGTGGGATGGAGGTGGACAGCATGAGTCGGATTGGGGTTCAGAAGTTCCGGTAGAGTGGAAGCGTTGCTTCTTCTCGGGGGCAGATGTGGGGACTCTTATGTTGCGCATGGAGGTCTTAGATTACCACTTTGGGATGTTCATATATGGGGCGGTTCGGGCATTAGAGGGCACCTCGGCGGAGCTGAGGTCCCTGAGGATTGTGTCCTTCCGTCATACATTGGTTTTGGATTTGTTCACTGCGTCTAGGAATGATGTATGTGAGATTATTGGCAGGGACACCTGCTGTACTTACATACCTGATGAAACAGGGTCAAACCCGCAAGCGAGAGTGACAGCAGCCCTGGCACAGCTGAAAGATCTTCAGAAGGCGAAAGCGGAGGATGCACCTGCTGGACAGTGGGATGTGATGTCTTGGTTCACTAGTGGGTCATGGACCCAGGTGTTCTTCAAGCTGTTGGCATTTCCGCTGGCTATTCTTGTTCTGTTTTGCGTGTTTATGGGGTGTGTGGCACCTTGCGCGAGGGCAATGATCTCAAGGATGATTGCTTCCGGAGGGGTGAATGATCGTGGGACTGTGCTCCCCATGATGCAGGCCAGACGCGGTTTGTGGACGGACGCACGTGATCACATGTATTTGGCTGAAACCAGATACCTATAGAGGCGATGAGGTGTTTGGAGGTGGAATTGAGGTGGAGTTGCATTTATCCAGTTGCATTTATTCTATTTCCATTTATCCTTTTATGGTTTTGTAGTTTAGGTTGATGTAGTTTAGGGTGTGTTCATTGGTTTTAGAATTTGATTTGGTGATTAATTTTGGAGTCAGATGGAGGTTGATGTTTAGCAGTTGGTTTTAGTGATTTGGTTTTGTGTGTTGATTTTTTTTATATTCGGTTGAGGTCCTCTTTAGGGGATCCGGATGGGGTCGTGCAGGTTGTTTTGACCTATTTTAATAGGTCAAGAGAGGGTGTGAAGAATATTCTACCTTTTAATATGTTATTCTGATTGAAACTAATACACAAGTGTTCTATAATTAATACACAAGTGTTCTATAATCAAGGTATTCACAACTGTTTTACAAATGTGTATGC
>JARVJN010031178.1:1442-15592 GCA_031763805.1 Argolebias nigripinnis
CCCCCCCCCAGCATAAAAACAATAATTTACATTTGAAATAAAACGAGTTTATAGTATTTATTAAAACTCTTATAAACCCTTGCATTACAGAAGTTAATGTTTTGTTTTGTCTGAGATGGATGGAGTGGGCGGCGCCGTGTGGAGCACGAGTTCGCCCCGGTCACGTGGCGCGCGGCTGACCAATCCGAGGCGGCTCCGGGTTTAACTATGTTAAATGTCAGATTGCAATAAACTAGAAGCTGTTGGTCGGGCCCGCGGAAATGGGCGAGCATAATCTCCTTAATCCAGGGTTTGTGGGACCTTTGGTGAACATCCACACCGGAGACACGTTTTACTTCCCGAATTTCAGAGCCTCGGGGGGACAACTGGCGGGGCTACCGTCTCTCTCCTACCCGAGGAGGGACAATGTTTGCTCCCTCCCGTGGAACCCGTCGGAGCCGTGCAACGGATACTCCCAGTCCTACTTCAGCAGCCCCGTGTCCATTAACCCTTCCTTCAACCGGTCGTGTGAGATCACCAGGCCGGAGGAGGGGAAGTGCTACTACAACAACAACGCGAACAGGGAGACGTGCTCAGGGAGCAGCAGCCTCAAACGGGAGGACAGGGCGAGAGACACCACATCCCTGACGTCTGAGCACGGGATGCACGGCGCCACCGCCTTCCCCAAATATGATTATGGGAGCGAGCAGCTCGCGCAAGACCCGCCGTCCTGTCAGTCCATGGAGTCCGACTCCAGCTCGTCCCTGCTCAACGAGGGCAGCAAGCCTCCATCCAGCGACACGCAGACCCTGCTGTCACCGGGAAGCCATGCAGGCAACATAGCAGGCGGAGGTGAGTGATTTCTTTATTTATTTATTTGTTTGTTTGTTTATTTATTTATGTAAAAATCACGACCATTTGTGGCGTTGTGTGCATGAAATGCTGCAGAACGCGCGCATCTGCGGCGCTAAAGCGTCATTATAGGGCTGGTTATCTTTACGCACAACATGCAGCCTTGCAGGAAACGTGCGTGGTGCGCACACGCCGCTAGGGGTTGCCCTAAAATCCCCCACAGACACCATGTGGCTGCGTAAAGTCACAGAAAACCTCCCCAAAGCTGAACAAGTCGTCTCTGTCTGCACGCACGAGATGAGGTTCGGTGATAAGTGCTGGAGTCTTTTCCTTTACGCACAGATCAGTGAAGTGGTTAAAAGAGGTGATCCGTTTTGTTTGGCTGCACCAAAAACAAAAGAGAGAGCGAGAGAGAGTTTTTTTAATGACTTCCTAAACTGAATGAATATCTGTCGCTGTGGACTCGAGTCGTTTAATATCCCGTGGAACCCGTGGGTTTGCGAGCACAGCTTCATTATCACGTTAATGCTGCTTTAACTGCAACAATAAAACTTCCTGTGACGCAAACCACCGCGGTGAAGCTTGGCCTACTGAAGAATAATGGAAAATGAAGGTGGTGGTGGTGTTGGTGTTGGTGGTGTTGGTGGTGGGGGGGGGGGGGGTGTCAAATGAGATTCACTATTAAAAAGCAGGTTCACTCAGAGACTCAAGAAAATTGAATTTGGAGAAAGGAAGCTGTTCCAGAGGTGCCACTTCTTTAAATCTGTTGTAAAATTAAAAATGAAAATATACAAGAAAACTTTTACAACTACAACAACTGTCCACACCAGCGACCAGAATATTCCCTGTCTCTACTTTACACTTCAGTGTGAACTGAACTCAAACGGAATGTAAAGTATAAGGCAAACTTCCCACGCGCCATCATGCCCCTGTGGGCTCGCCATAACCTTGAAGATGACCGTGATTTTGTAACTGTGTGCCCCCCCACCCCACCCCACCCCCACCCCTCCTCCTCCTCCTCCTTGCTGCTGTTCCACCTCATGCTCCTCGTCTCCTCTCCTCCAGGTGCCCCGTGGTACCCGAGGCACACCCGGACCAGAAAGAAGCGCAAACCTTACTCCAAGCTGCAGCTGGCCGAGCTGGAGGGCGAGTTCATGCTGAACGAGTTCATCACCAGGCAGCGGCGGAGGGAGCTGTCCGATCGACTGAACCTCAGCGACCAACAGGTCAAGATCTGGTTCCAGAACCGCAGGATGAAGAAGAAGAGACTCATGCTGAGGGAGCAAGCCTTGGCCTACTTTTAGAGATGCGGCGCAGGCTGAATCGATAAATAAGCAGTAAAAAGCCTTCGCTCCCTTAAGTCTTCTTTCAATGCATGCACTCATCTATTCATTTTTTACATTGCAGGCTATTATTACACCCTTTCTGCTATTTTTTCCTCCTCTGAGGTGCCAACCCCTCCTCCCTTCCCCAGAAAACAAGCCACTATATCTGGCACTGAAAGCTGGGTTCTATATGTCAGCGAGCCTTTGACATAATCGCACAAAAAAGCTGTGAAAATGTGATTTTATTTGATTTTTCCTGTGCTGGTATTTTCTTGATTTGTCAAGAAATGATTGTACGCCTGATTGTGGGCCACGCGTGATGGAGCGAGAAGAAAATAACTTTCTTATCTTTTATTATATCATTATTTTTTTTATATTATTTCTTTATCCAAAACAAATAAAGCTAAAATACCTAAATAGGCCTAAAAATGGGAGTGGAGTCAAACAGATAATTCTGACTAATTATCTGAGTGATCATTTCAAGAAGAGTTCCCGTCGCGGTAACTTCTCCTAATTAGTGGAGTAAAGGGAATTTGTCGTTTCTACCCCCTCCCCCCCCCTTTTTTTTGGTTTTGTTTTTGTTTTTACTCCTTCGTGTGCACGTTCACGGTCACGGGCAGGAGATCTAAAAGTCTGGGACTCTACAGGAGAGGGAGACTTAAAACCGCAATATAAGTCAAAAGGACCGCTTTGAAGACTGCGCCTAGAAAAGAAAAAAAAACCAAGACGTTGTGTTCACGTGCAAATCAACTTTCCAAAGTTTTTTTTATTTTATTTTCCTGATTTTATAAACTTTTAACTTGTTTTAACGAGTTCTGTTCAGTGGACAGAGATCAGCGTTTCAAAACGTTGTTGGTGCTGCTACAAGTCCGACCCGGGCCACGTCACACAATAAACTGCACGTGAACTTCACAGCAGAACTATTTTAGGCCAATTCAGCTCAAGCAGGAAATCTATAGACGTTTCATAAGTGTGGCCTTTGAAACTTGTTGATCATAATAAAACTGAATAAAAGACTGGTGTAAAAAATAAAAATAATAATTTTTAAAAAAGGCTGGTGCGCAATGAAACGAAATATTTGTCCCTCCGCAATTTCTTTCTCTCTTTTTTTTTTCTTTGTGGAGGGGCTAATGCAGTGTAATCTGTTCTGTATTCTGAGTAATATGAAATGTTTGCAGCATGTTGTTGATGTGAAATAGCTATAAGTCCATATTCTGCGGGCCACTTTTTTTCACAAGTTATTTTTTATTATTGTTTTTTTGTATCTAAACAAATTAGACAACATAAAAACATTTAGACGGAAATCCGTCAAAGATTATATTATTATTATTATTATTATTATTATTATTATTATTATTATTATTATTATGGCCGAACAGACGGAGATCTTAGGCCTTCTTAAAGTACTTGCCACGTGCTCAGTGTTATCCCCACCTTTATCCCCGTCCTCGTGTATAACTTTGTAAAATGAAATGACATATAATAGTGTATCCAGGAGCCCTTATCTCTATGTAATTGTGTTTTATGTTATTGGTCTCTTGTACAATATCGCATTCCATGCAGCCAATATTGTGACTGGAAGGGTTTGGGAGGCGGAGAACGGATATGAGACATGTCAGATGGCTTTTTTGAAAATGAAACCATTCATGCTATTAAAAAAATAAACCTGTTTCAGTGTTGTACTTGTCTATTATCGTTCTTTTTTTTTGTTTGTCGCCCACCCATGTCGCATTCCTTTCTCTGCGCTTGTAAGGATTGCCACTTTGTCTTGTAAAAGTAATAATATAAATGTATATGCGTAAGGTCTTCAATAAACAGAATATTGAAATGTTTATTGGTGCTACTCCAGTCTGTTATTGGGGCTCTTCCTCCTCAAAACAAGGTTGTGCTGACATTTTATTGGACGTGACCTGCACGTTTATTAAACACCCCCACGTGCCCACTATAATTATATAAAAATCTGAGGACAAAAGGGGACATTTGGAAGTATTTTAGAGGATGTTTTGTTGGACTCCTACACATGTTGCTCTTCTTTTATTGTTGGTACAAACCTAAAAGTAACTTTGATGTGAGCTGCCATGCAAAATGGCAGCCAGGTGCAGATTAGTATTCAACTTATATTGCATTAAAAAATGTTATTTTATTACAGCCTTGAGGAAAAGAACACTTTCATTGTCAGTAAAAAGCTAAACTTTATTTTTAAACCCTTGAAGTTTGACCTAATCAGTGTCACTGCTCTGCTGCGAGCCCATAACGCAGCAGCTAAACCCGCAGCAGCTCTGTAAAGCAGTAATAGGGTTACACCCCAGTGCCTCCGAGTGGCTCTTTTTTCTTGTGCATCTTGGAGTTTTGCATTAAAGGGATTCAAGCACGTGATAATGGTGGACAAAATGTGCTCGGATCATCTTCTTGGATGCTATACAGAGTTTAAAAACTGCATAAAGGGTTTTATCATGAGCCACCAGGCTCTCCCTGCTGGCAGTGAAGTGTACAGCCACTCGTGGCTGCACTGTTATCCTGTCAGCTAACTCACTGCGCGCTGGTGCTTTGTTGTTTGCAGCAGCTTGCTGTCTCGGTTAAGTGAATGATTTTCTCCTCTAAGACGTTCTTCTGCTTCAGAGTTGAGATCAGATGTGGCCTTTGCAGTGAACTGCGACAGAGCCACCGAGTTTTATTCCTTTCTTTTCATGCACAGGCCAAGAACAAACGTGAGACGACTTGATCCTATTTCTTCTTATTAATAAAAAAACCTTGTGCAAAACGGTGTGACTGCGTTTTTATGCTTGTTTTTATTGTGTTGCTATAGTTTGGTCAGTTGCAGGAAGCCTTCATCTGTGCCTCGTTTCTACGAGTGAACTACACTTCTGATTTGGTTGTTTATAAACTACAAAAATGACCACACTGAGATTGTCATCTCTTTATTGTACAATTGTTACGTGTGACAAGTTATACATCAAGATAACCAAATACGGGCCATTTTGATGCGCAGCTCGCTCCACACATGCGTCAGTTTTTATAATAATAATAATAATAATAATAATAATTTAAAAAAGCATTGGCTGTAAATGATGGTCGTAAAAATTACCTGGTATTCTTTGACGCTGCAATTATACAGACATTTTTTATTATGATTATATAAATATGTGTACTGTACAGTATAAGCATTGAACGCTCTCCACGTAATTTTACGCATTTGGAAGCTTGTGAAAAATACATTCTACCATTATTTTTGTAAGTTTTTTTAAGAAGTATAGAAATACACAATTAAGCAACTTAATCAGAAATACCATTTTAGAAAGAGGATGCAAATGCGTGCGTAATGATTTCGTTTGACTCTTTTTACGCACAGGCGGTAACATCCGGAAATATTTAAGTCACAGTTTTACGCATATACTGATAATAGGCAGAGCTGCATTCTGCATAAAATTATTATAAAACAAAGAGCAGATGACACTCGTTGCGCATCCTAAAATGTTGGGTTTGAATTTGTTCATGGAAACTACATGATTACTTCCATCATTTCAACCTCGAGCTATTTTTTTATTTAAACCAAACTCGCTGCTTACCACAGAATGAAATAAAACTGTGTGCTATATTTGGATTTAAAAAGCATTTAAGGAATAATATCATGCAAAACGCATCATGAGGTTCAATATTCTGCATTATTTTTCAACAAAATTTTAGGATTAAGGCTCCGACATCCAATCCGATTTTCTTAAGGTAACTTTGTCCAAGTAAAGATATCAAACAGTAAAGAACAAAAGAAAATGTAGAAATGTAGGTTTGTATGGCCATGGCGGTGTGGTTTTGCTTTTGAACTTGAGGATAAACAACAACAGGAAGTGATGAGCCGATCTTTATTATTTGTACCAAACCGCTGCGTGTTGGAGAGCGTAAATGTTTGGTTTGCAGCAACACCAGAATGAATAAATGCGCAGTCTGCATCCGCAAAGAAATGACTGCGTGATCAAAACAGCATGAGTGCGCTCGTGCATGGTTAAATTGGGGAAAAGCGCTTCATTTGCAGGCTCGTGCACGATTCTTAAACCGAAAGGATTATTGTGAATAAACAACCTGGCGCGCAGATCTTTGATCCAAACAGATCATTGAACACATTCTGGTGGGACCAGGTCTAAATATGTGGATTTTATTAGTAACTTTCAGTGATATTCCCCTCACATATTTCCGCATTTTTCTTTGTTTTTACTCATGTGTTGAAGCGTTTTAGTGCCTCACGCCGTTATTCCTTCTTCACCAAGGCTAAAACCACTATACCTCTGCATAACAGATAATACTGTTTCCTGCTGCTCTTAATTCTCTGTATCAGGATTTAAAGGTGGAATTAAAGAACAACGTGCCGGAAGATGTTTTTCACCTTTGCGCGTAACCTTGGGATGTTTGTCTTTGCAGAGTTTTTACAATCGCTCTTCCCCTGCTCTTGAACACTTTTGACTTTGAGACTGGCTAAATCTTTTTATGGCGGCCCGTCTCCGCGTTCCAAAGGTCAGTGAGCTGCACAGTGCCCTTCGCAGAGAACTTGTGTGGCATGTGGTCTGCGTCCCCCGCAGCCCCTTCTTCCGTTTATGGTACAAAGCTGGCCAGAGACACTGAAAGACATGTTGTTAGTGAAGTGTACGTGGAGCTGTTTGCGTGAGGATGTCTCTCTCTCTCTCTCTCGCTCGCTCTCTTCCTCTCTCTCTCTTTCTCTCTCTCTCTTTCTCTCTCTCTCTCTCTCTCTCTCTCTGTGTGTGTTGTGTTGTTGGAGTAAAAGGATTAAAGTGTGTATCTCAAATGAGAACGTTAATATAATTTAAAAAACAGATTAAGTTGGATACTTTACGCACGGAGCTGTTTACTTCTTACAGGAATTTTACGCTTTAAAATATATATATATATATATATTTTTTTTTTTTTTTAAAGACGTGGCGTCTTAATAATTTGTTTTTCTGGGACACAAGACGCAACACGAACCCCAACATGGACCGTGAGAGTTTCACTGCTGCCACAAATGAAGCAGAAATCCTCTTTCGACCCATCTGTGCATGTGAAAACGCAGAAAAACCATTTTTTACATCGACTCTGAACACAACAATCAGGTCGCTCACAATTTGTCGCTTTTTGGGCCTTTTTTTTTTTTTTTGGGAAACGTTACGTGATTTTGAATTCAAAGCAGCATTTACCTCAAGCACCTGCGTTTGCGCAGTGAAATAGACTTGATCCAAATTTGCAATTAGCAATTAGAGTGTTAAAGCCAACGCTTTGATTTTTTTGTTACATTTGGTGCATTTTTTTTAGATCATTTGGGTAAAGCGCTTCAGTTTAATGTCGACGCATAAGATCCTCAAAGCAAGGTCAAGTCTGCAGAGAGTGCTATTATTATTATTTCCATTATCATTTACTTTAAAAATTAAGATTTAAAGTCACGCGGGTGGACAAATATAGTTTTAGTTTCACCAACCCCACGCAATATTATTATTACTATTTTTACATGCACCTTTTTCTGCGTTCAAAGATGCCACTGCTGTTAAAATTACCCTGGCTGTAAAAGCAGGTATTTTTTAGCCTTAGAGCATCGGCACGTCTGATTTGGCTCTGCATACGTGTCGGCAGAGCCATCACAAACTTAAATAACGAATATAGCTTATATGCGCTTTGTCTGTTTACGTCAATTTTGGAAGCGCACAAACGCACAAGTGTTAAATAATTAGGTGTATTTAAAAGACATACAGAACAACTTTATGTTATGTTTGGAAATTAAAATTCAAACCAAACACATTGAATGCGACGTGTAATGTCAAAATGTAGTCAAAAGCAACACACAAGCGGGTGTACCAAAACAAACATACGCGCAACTCTTTGTAATTTGTGCGTAATTGCCATTTTGCGCGTCACGGCTTGTTTGGTTTAACGCAGACCAAGCGATTAATCCCGAGTTTTAAACTCTAATTGGAATATTTAGGAGCACTACCTGTACATGTGGGTGTGAAATCCAGGCCGCATCTTAACATTTTCCGTTTGGTAATGTGTCTACATGTGACACGGCCTGAAGTGGTTTTTAACTCAAAATGCTCTTTGTTTGGATATTTTTAAATGTGATCAACCGTGAAGAACACCTCTCCCCCCTTCTGCCTAATTTCAAGCACAAGTTTACTTTAGGTTTATTTCGTAATTAATCAAGATGCACATGAGTTTCTGTTCTTCCGCTCCTCCAGAGAGGGTTTGTTTAAATTACACGGAGCTGTGGCCATGCAGGAAGTCTCTACAGGAGGGCTGTCTTGCGATGTGAAATCATTTAATACTTCTAATAAAAAAATGTTAGCACATTGTTGTGAAAGCTTTATGTCCTAGTGGTTGGAAGTAAAATGCACTCTTGAGATTGCTCCAAATGCAACACATGTCTTTATCTTGTAAGCTGCTGTTGTCACCACAAACGCTTTTACGCACGAAGCTTACACCACCAAAAAAAGAAAAAAGAAAAAGGGAAACCATTTTTAGTGTCGCTTGAAACTGTTTGCAACCAAATTTAACAGCCCGACTTACATCCAATTAAACTTCTCTGGGCCATGAGGGGACAGTAATATGATTACTCGGGCTTCCCACATTTAGCTCTGACTTCAGCTCGCATGTGCAGGAGCTGTCGGTGAACTTTGCCCATCGTGAGTGCGCCGCTGCGTTTGTGTGCGCGCAGTTAGGGTTGGATCATGTGTGCGCCAAGGATTTATCACCCCAGAGCTAAAAAACATTGTAATATTTAGGAGTGCCATTTTTTAGGTTTCTTCTTTCCATAAAGGTGACACCTAAGTTAATCACAGTAATTATGGCGCAACACATCGCTTAAATTCCTCAGAGCGACTCGTAAACTTTGTGCTTTTGCTGTGATTTTTAAACGACAGCAAATTGTGACAATTCGTTTGAACCCACTCTACAAAATATTGGGGGAATCAATATGATTTTTAAACCTATATCCTCGTTATGTTGAAGTAAAGGCTGCAGCTGAAGAGGGAACTTTGCATGCAGACTCTGCATATATTTTGGCGCAGCGTCATGAAACTATCCCGGGTCCTACTGCGCGTGGAGTTTGTGCAGCGGCTCGACCATGCATGGCAGAGGAATAAACACATGGCCAGGCTTATGGTCTGAGAATAACTCGTGTTTAAACCCGACCAGAAAGCGGATCTTTACTAGAAGAGGACTTTAGCTGGCCCTATTCTGCCACATGCACCCGCCTGGTCTTCTTTAGCACATTGAAACAGTTTCATTTCTTACTGTTGTCGTGATTAGTGGCCTTAACTTCCAAACTTTATTAGTGCATCGCTTATTCATGCCCTCGCATTACTTATTTATACTGCATTATTCGCATCACTGGGATGATAATGATGGGGGAAAATGAATAGGTCCATATTGTTTTGGTCTGTCCGTCCTGCTTCTTTTACTGCCTGCTGAAATAAAATAAAAAGTCTTTACTGGTCGCTATTATTTATTTCAATGGAAATATTATGATCAGAACGGATGCTGACATATGGATTCATTTTAAATGTAATGATTCGCGACGGTTGGGGGCTGCAGCCCGCGCGACGTGTTTCAGGATGTTCAGCCTCAGATGTTAGCCAGTTGTTTTGTTGTTGTTTAGTAGCATAGTGGAAATTAACAGTGACATTTTGATGTGCAAATTACTAATATTACTATGAATATTACATGTTGTGAAGTGCTCTGATGCAGCAGCATATTTCTGTTCACACCATGTGCAGGCCGCAATGTTTACACAAATATTTCCATAGCTACGGTTGTTGATCCTGGCCTACAAAAAAAAAAAAAAAGAGAGATCTGCAGCTGTGCATTTCAGGGTGCACAAAACTCGCTATATATCTCCCTGGCAAGCCTGTTGCAGTCTTCAGTATTGTATTAATGCAGTTTAATGAGATATAAACACGTGAACAAGTTGAATTTTAAACTTTTATCTGCAAAAAACCCCTAATTTTTTTATTCAAATTTATTCATTTTTAAAATACAACACGAAACTATATAACAAAGTAAGTCTATACAACACATGAATAAAATGAAGGGTAGCAGTAAGAGGGAAAAAAATCTTATTTTATCTGCCCCCTCTTACAATCAATCAAATCAAACAAAAATCATCTTTAAGTAACTTAACAAAAAAAAAATAATAATAAATTCACCATAATTATCAAACTACAAAGCAACATAAATAACAGTATTTCATTTATATTTTTGCAATAGTCCAATTTTGATCATTTTCTTGAATATAATCATTGTTTTTGCATTTGTTTTTACTTCAGTCTCCAAACCATTCCACAATCCAATTCCTTGAATTGAGGTTGACCGACCCTTCAAAATGGTTCTATATTTTGGTTGAACAAATATTTCTATTCTCTTGAGATTATAACAGCTTCGCTTTATACTTCTTATACTTTGCCCCCCTCTTTAAAAATGTGTGATACAAATAATTAAAAAGCTGAGCAAAAAGTATTTAATGTGTTTTAGTCTTCAAAAGTGAAAATTCAACTCCTTTTTAAAAGTTGCTCAAATCCAAATTCCTCTCATTCTGCGAGTTTATGGTTTTTCTATGGAACAAAGGGGAGGATTTAGCGTTACTATAGCCATTCGGGGTTTTATGGTGGACGTAGAGGAGGATTTTTAGTGGTCAAATTCAAGTGCTGTGTCTGGACAGCTGTCTGCTTTCTTTGTACTTGGATGCAGGATGCATCATGTGAGACCACCTTTTGTTTGCAGGGGTAGTAAACAAGTTAATGCCATTGCCACGTTTTCCACAAACACGGCTGCAATAGACTCGTTTCTTATGTCCCTCGCGTCTGGCCATGTTGCTCTTCCAATCGGAATCAGATGGAGATAAAACACAAACCCTGCTCTCTTTTTACATGTGCGCCAAATTTCTGAAGCCACACAGGTGTCACATATAGTGGAACAAAACGACTGTGTTATTGGGCAACAATTTAAGAGTCTATTGAAACATTTAGGAAGCACCCTGTGATTCGAAACAATGGGACATCATATTAATTTCAGCTCGTAATAGTATCAGATAGTCTATAAAGGTTTGGATATGGGCCTCAGCTGTACAATTAAAAGTATAAAATGACACAGAGAGTCACGCGCAGTCGCTTCTTTTATCCAAATAATTCATTTTATTGCATTCTCCACTTTATTTTAGAGCATGGGGAACATTTTTCTGTCTGTCAACTGCTGATAAATGTCAACACGTTTTAACTAAAAATAAAAATAAGGAAAAAATAGACTGCAGAAGCTGCAAAACATCAGCAGGGACTTCTTTGGTTTGAGAAAGGAAATGGAGACATTGTTAGGAGGTCAGTCATTTATTCCAAACATGATATAATTTAATTTCACAATCAAAAGCAGAACACAATACATTTACAGAATTATCTGAAATTATAAAATCAGAACATTTTGCATTCATGCTGGAGTTTTTGAGGTGTGTACTTTATTATTTTTGTTTTGTGTTCATGAAACAAGAGCTCCCCCCACTCCCCCTTTGGAGGAGAGACATGGTCCATGGGGGCTCCATTGGAACTTTTCCAGCAGGAATGCCAGGGACATTGTCCTGGACCGTGCAGTTGTCCTCCCTGAACTCTATCAGGATCCAAAGTCAAAGGTAAAGTAACGAGTAACGAGAGCAGCGATGGCTTTAGCAAACATGCATGCTGCGCATTGCGTCTCCTCCAAGCGCGCGCGGTCAGCCTCACTTTACAACATGATCATGGTCCGACCACCTCCACCCATGCACGACTGCTCCGAGGAAGTCATGTTTTTCCCATTCAGCAGCAAAGAGGGAAAAACTTAAATACTATGTTTGGCCATTAGAAAGGTTGCATAGTTTTGAGGTGGATGACGCCTTCAGATGCGCAGCAGGACACATCTGGGACGACCATTAGCTCTCACATTAAAAATAATCCTAAGAAGTCTAAAAAAGCTAAGTCTGGTCCTTTGGATTATGCATCAGGGAATCCTAAGAATTATTATGAAAAATAGATCCAAAACAATGTCAATAAACTACAAGAAACAAACGCATTTCTGTTAAGCAGTTTATTCAAAAACACAAAGCTGCACGTCTCTTTTGGTTGTGTAAAAAAAGTGAAAATATGGACAAACAGTGTGTTTGTAATTGTTCATTTATTTGAGATATATTTTCCAATTGCTGACTTATGACACTCCTTTTGAAGTGAAATATATATATATATTTGAATAAAATACTGTAGTAATATTGTTACAGCTGACCCGTATAAATATGGGAAATGGTAACACTAATAAAAATTATAATTAAGAAAATTCTACTGCTACTACTAATATAATTAATAATAATGATAATAATGTCTTTAAAAGTCTCTAAACTTTGAAATAGCAGGCTTCTCTGGAGTTTGTGATTTGCCTGTTTAATAAGGAGCTGTTGCTCTTTAGCTCCTCTCAGCAGCCTATAAGCGCGCGCGCGCGCACACACACACACACCGCTCTAATTGTCACAAGGCAGCAAACAAGAATGTGTAACTGGTTTGCTCGGTGCATGCGCGCGCCTGTGGCGTTTGAAAACTAACTCGTTTGAACCTCCTCGATCTTACCTGAAGCCAACCACTCCTACTGATCCAACTCTTCCAAATTGATATATGACAATATCTACTTTCGATCACGTGTCTGCGGGGCGACTTAGACGGATTGCGCGTCATCTCGCCTTCCCAAATTTTTCCCCCTTCTGCTGCAGCTCGAATCCAAAACATCTATCTGTATAGTGGCGAGAGCGCGCGCGCGAGAGAGACTTTAAAGATGTTTAACTCGGTGAATCTGGGCAACTTCTGCTCCCAGACGCGCAAAGACCGGACGTCCGAGTTTGGGGACAGGACCGGCTGCGCGTCCAACATCTACCTCCCCAGCTGCACCTACTACGTCCCCGAGTTCTCCGCCGTCTCCTCGTTCCTCCCGCAGGCCCCGTCCCGGCAGATCAGCTACCCTTACTCCACGAACCTGTCCCAAGTGCCGCCGGTTCGGGAGGTCTCCTACGGCTTGGACCCCGCCGGGAAATGGCACCACAGAGGCAATTACGCGTCGTGCTACTCCGGAGAGGACCTGGTGCATAGAGACTGTCTCCCCCCATCCACCATGACGGAAATGCTCATGAAGAACGAGAGCGTGTACAGCCACCACCACCACCATCACGCCCACCCGGGCTCCAACCACCCCTCCACGGGCTTCTACCCCGGCGTGGGCAAGAACAACGTCCTCCCGCAGGGGTTCGACCGCTTTTTTGAGACGGCGTACTGCGGCAGCACGGACACTCAGTCAGACATTTGTTCACAGAAAGGCGAGGTGGGGAAGCTGGAGAACGACGCGCAGCACCAGCAGGAGCAGCCGGCAGCCTCTGGACCCGCAGCTCCGGAGCAGGAGAAAGACCCCGACGATGAGGAGGAACACACGACCTCAGGCTCCTGCACCTCTTCCTCCGCCATCACGACCAAGGACGGGAACAAGAGCAGCCACTCGAGTAGGTACACCGAGGCTGTAAAGTGTGTGTGTGGGGGGAAGGTTCAGGGGACTATAGCCCGCGATGTTTTGTCGGTCACATTTTATGTGGAGTTTTATAAGCATTCAAAGGATTTTATTATAACCCTACAAAGCTCTTTCTTGCAACGGGAAGAATTTTTACGATGGGAAAGCGCTTTGAAAGAAAAAAAGGAAAAGAAAGAGGGATGTTATGTATGCAGACGCCTCCTGAGAGTCTGTGAAATTTTAAAAGACAAACCTTTTGTGACAAATGTTAACTTTGATCGTGAACTTGCGTTGCGCATTTTAAGGGATTTTCTTGCGTATAAAGGCTGTCGAGTGTAAAAACCAATTGGGCAGAACATTGTGAATCATCTTTAGCTGAGTAACACACACTAATCTATCTATCTATCTATCTATCTATCTATCTATCTATCTATCTATCTATCTATCTATCTATCTATCTATCTA
>JARVJN010032564.1:0-15562 GCA_031763805.1 Argolebias nigripinnis
GTCTCAGTTTAATTTTTGTTAATAAATGATTACAAATCAGCTTATTTTATAAAAAGCCATATATAGGTCGCACATGAATATAGGTCGCAGGGCATGCAAAAATGATAAAAAGCCGCGACCTATATTCCGGAAAATACAGTATGCAGATGCCTCTTCTTGGGTAAAGCAAGCTTTAATTACTTTCTGGGTTTTTTTAAGTCTTGCAGAAGCCTTTTTAGCTTGTTCTACCTGTTTACGTTTTCTGCACAGCAGCGTGACGAATCTCCACAGAGTGTGGACGCACTGCAGCTCGACAACGTACAGCAGAATATTGAAGACAGCGCCCTGCACCGCCAGGGACACGAGAAAGCGCCCGATACCAGGCTCGGACATTGAGAAGTAGTTTGGCTGGTAGGTGATATCTGGAAACAGAAAAGTGATATAAAGAATAATGTCAACATAAAGGAGCACAACTAGTCATTAGATCTTGGTCGATCAATCACAGTTTCCTTGTTTTATACAGAAACTAACTTGTTTAACTCCTTCAAGCTGCATTAGGACAGTACATGTACTTACTCCAATACTGGCAGATGAATTCGCTAAGGGGACTCGAGGTGCAAAACTTGATGAACTCATAGTTCTGGTAGAACTGGCTGACAGACATGCCCAGGCAGTAGTTTGGGAAAATCAGGAACACTTTATCCAGCAAGTGTGACAAGTTCTGCAGGTTTAAATCTGCAGAGGAAAATTGAAAACAAGCAAACAAAAATGATAAACATTTTTATCTGGTCTCTGAATGATCTCCTTGCTCAAGTCATTTCCTCATGAGAACGTGGGGCGGTCTTCACATCTACTGTTGAAATCACACCGGCAGATTCTTACCTTTCCCACACACAGAGGCTTCACACATCCCACTCCTCCGCACTTATCAACCAAGTGCAAATTTCTTGAACACGACTCCTCACCGTCTTCCCACACATAAATACTACGCATTGTACTCGGTGAGAAACAGCGAGGCCATGAGAGTTAAATATTCAAGGTCTAGACATGGGCATGATCACACCATCAGAGTCCAGATTATGTGTTCAGATCGTCAGTTTGAAGAACTGATGAGCCAGTTAGAGATGGACTTTGGAGTCAACCCAATTCAAGATGGCTGCCACAGCTAAGCCACCTCAGCAAAGACAAAAATGTTTATTTATTCATTTAAATTCCTTCAGATACAGTATTGTACATTTGCTACTGTCAAGAGGTTTATTCATTTAACATCTAAAGCTTTCCCTCTGTTGGTTTAGTGAGAAACTGCAGTGCACGTTAACAGTCATATGAAAAGAAGCAGTTGACTCATCTGTCGTATTCTTTTTTTTTTATTTGAAAACCCGTTACGAGTCGTCGATGGTTCATTTCTCACCTGGGATTGTCATGATGGTGACAGCCAGAAAGGTGGCGGTGCCAGAAATCACATTGAAGATGGTCAGGCGTGTGTAGGCGGAGGCAGCGGTGGAGAAAAAGAAGCTGAGCAGGTACATGAGAGGCACGACAGCCCACCCGTAGAGCAGGAGTATCAGGAGCACGTCGACGAGGTGGCTGTTCTCAACAAAGGCCTCGACTCCAAATGCCCGGAAAACCACCTGAAACACACAGACGTCAGACTTCTGCCTTCTATGGTTTCAATGGGAGCAATTACTCCTTTTAGACCAAATCCTCTGTGTTTTCATGTTTATTCTGCTGCTTCGTGTCACACTGACCAGCATGAGGAGGCAGGGCAGCATGAAGTTCACCAGGTCCCACAGCAGGGCCGAAAGCCAGAAGTTTGAAAGGTAGACGCCGCTGACCTTCTGCACGTGCTTCGACTTGATGGCCGACTCCGTAACAAGCAGCAAGGCAAAAGTGCTGGACAACGAGGCCATGCCGTACATCAAGTTGATGGCGATGGCAAAACCAGTTCTGCTCCTACAGATAGATCAAACAAAATGACAAAGGCAGAGAAACGCGTACAAACGAACATTAGAAAAATCATTGCTCGTCTGCCTTTTCTCCAAACCTGTTCGTTAGTTTAAAGCATTTTAGTTTCTTCATATTAAATAATACGCCACGCCTGCTGGACTTACTCTGTGAACTGGTTCCGTGCAGTCTCAGACAGATTTCGAGGCATGGGGTAATTGCTGGTCTCTATAGAAGCACTGGGCCCAGCTATAAGTTTGAACAGAGCGCTGTCCACCATCATGAGGGCCGTGGCGACCGTGTGGTAGCCCTGATTGTTGAAGTAAGCCGTTGCTTCGGAAATCTGAGAGCTGCCGCTAAAGGCAACCCCCACCACGCAGCGCTCGTTGAAGCTGCTGCCTTCCCTCTCTGCCTGGCTCAGGACGTAATCCGTGAAGTCTAAACGATAAAAAAGACAGAGAAGACGTCAACAAACAACAACCGTAACATCCTCCCACAAAGAACACACCTGGACTAAACTGGTTATCTTCACGCTTTAAGAGTTTGATTTGCCGTTTGCGTCCATCGTCCACTTCAAATAGAAAAAAATTATACCCGTGTTCATCTCCATCTTTAGTCTTGGTTTTGTTTTGAGTTGCTTTTGTTCCACTTGTTTTATGTTGCATTTCTGCTGCTCTGACTCACAGTAAATCTCTTTGTAGTAGCTCGTTCACATCCTGAGCCTTTGACTCATTTGCAGTCTACCATTTTGGGTTTTTGCAAGTTTTCCGTTTATCTTTGTGGCTTTTGTAGAAGTTTTGGATCTACTTGCATTTGTTTTTATCTTTGTTGTTGGCTATGTGTGGATAATCTGTTATCGTTATAGTCAGGATGCACCAATACCAGTATCAGTCAGACAGTGTGTGTGTACTTGTAGTCATTCCAGTATTTTGCTAACATTTTACAGCAGGGTGACGTTCACCTTTCACGTGATTGGTCAAGTGGTAAAGGAGGAGCATTGTCAGCTGTGTGGAGACACAAAACAGCCCATGTGGAAATATTTCAAAGCAGAAGAGAACCTTGGAAATACACAAATCTGAGCCTGAGCTTTACAGCAATTTTACCAAACTTGACTATGGTTATCAGAGGCTCCAACCACAGGTCATTGACGACCCTGAGAAGCTGCTTAACCAGTAGGAATTGCTGACAGTCTAAGGAGTTTGTCACCTCTATTTCAAGCATTGGAGGTTCTTTATTTGTCATTCACTGCTGCTGCTGCAAGCTGAATGTCTTAAAGAGGTAAGCAACAGAAACTATAATCTTATTGTTTTTGCAAAATTAGAAGTTCTGCTAACTGTAAAAAGTGTAATGACTTTTATTAGTACTCATATGGGTAATTGACAAGTAATCAAATGTATGTGCTATTACCAGATTTAATAAAATGTGCAGTTATTTTGCACCTTATTGTCATGGCGAGTCTCCTTGTTTTTGTGGTTTTGTGCCATTTTAAATGTATTTGTAAATATCTGTAATTACTTGTGCCTGAGTGAATCCAAGTACAGTATCATAGTAGTCAGAACGTTGGTTGAGTATTTGACTCCGATTTCAGTCTGTCTGTGGCTGTTGCGACTGATTTCATGAATATGTGCAGTCCTTGAATGAATCTTTGTTGATTTGATTGACTTTTTTAAAAAAAAGTAACTTTAAACACACTGAACCAAACTTTACAGCCAAATACATACAGTATATACATTTAATTATTCTCACCTGTGATATTGATGAGGTCAGCACGCTGGGCTGAGAGCTGGGAAGCGTATACATTTGCTAAATCAGAAGCAAGGGGACCCGACCCAGGCTGCACAGCCACAGGGACCTTGGTGGGCCCATAACGACTGAGGACCAACTTCAACAGAGGAGCATTCTTGTGATTGGGAAGAGTTTGTGCCACGACTAAGGCCACGACGGTGAAGATTAAAGGGACCAGGAACTGAGCCACCATCACCTTCCAGTTTCTCCAGCTGTACAGCGCCCTCTTCAGAAACATAGCATAAAACTGCTGCAGGTGTAGTCTCACCTGGTGGAGGACAAAAAGACAGATGTGGTTAAATCATATGCGGGCCACAATACGAGCCACACTTTGCATCTGAAGTCTTACCCCAGTGTTCAGCTTGATGTTGGAGCCATCCTCTGAGATGAGCGTGCCACTGTCAGTGAAATCAGTGACGTCTGTCAGGGCGCTGGTGCTGCTGGAGTCATCCATGATCCAGTCGTGAGAGCGTCTCTCATGCTGGTACTGTAGGGCTGGCAGCTGGATGGCCTGAATGTCCAAACTAGAGTCCACCAGCTTTCCAACTCTAAAAAACACAAATCAATCACAGTGGAGCCACCTCATTACGGTCTTCAGACAAAAAGAAAACCTTTAAAAGGCAACAAAATAAAATACATCTCTCAGTACCAAAGCTCATGCTCAATAATCCAGGTATAAAATCCAACAATGTTCAGTTAGGTCATCTGGACAAGTTTCAGCAAACTGTTTTTTCCACTATCGTGGGAATCAGTTTTGTTTGGTGGCTTCTCAGATTGAGGAAGTCCTTTGGATGAAGGAAGAAACATCTCAGAAAGAAAAAAAAGAAACCGTCCAGATGACCTGACTGAGCATTGTTAGACATTTTTGGGTAATAAGTTTAAATTACACTAAAAAAACAATTACCGGTAGTTCAAAAATTGCTTCTCGACATTCAAAGTTCTTTAAATTCCATGACATTTTACAAGCCTTTATTTCCAAAAGCTCTGTAAGGTAAAAACAGTGAGGACTGTGTGTGTGTGGAAAAACATAAATAAATAAATAAAATAATTCTGAGCCTTAGTATTCAGTTTTCATTGAAAGAAAGGCATTTATTTGCACAGCAGGCTAAATCCAGCTACACACTCATCTTGTCAGGTACAAAGAGCTTTTGTGAGCTTATAGAGCAGCTTTGTCCATTTTCTGCTTTTCACCAGATTATCTTTTGTATTCTTCACAGTCGCCAACTCTAACACTACAACATGATGTTTTACGTATTTGCTGATTAAAATAATTTTGTTTTACCGGTAGTTTAAATTTTTTACATTTTGATTTATATTTGGATGAAATTGTTCCATAATGTATTGCTATTGTTATTTGTAGTGAACAATAAACAGCAGCGATGAGCTGAACTGAGCCGTAAAACGTTGACTAACAAAAGGATTATTGATCACAGTTTGTCTCCGTGTTCCGTTTTGGCGTGTTGTGACCAGAACACGCTGCTGTTTTCACAGTATGTCTTGTAAATAATGAGACCCTGAGAGCACTAATGTTAACATTTAAACAGAGGGCAGCTGAAGTAGCATACAGTGTTCGTTTTCTGCACAGGAAGCAGGTGTGCTTGTTGCCACAGATACATCTCGACCATGAGAAAGCAGAAAGAAGTGATGGGTGAACTGTGGCCAGCTGGAACTCAGTTTTATGAGCAAAAATTAGAGGAAAACAGATCCTCACAGGCTTTAATTATTAATATTGTTCTGACACCAAAAATTATACTATAAATAATTTTCTGTCACAATTCATTTAATTACACAAAGCTGGTTTTAATGTAAATATTTTATGTACGATATATGGAACCCATTATCTAACAATCATATTTCCATTAAAATTCAGCACACTGCATGGATTTCCATCGTGTGTGGCATAAAATCGGTGCATGAACTGAGAATATACCTAAATGTGGGAGCTTTACTTGCAGAATCATAAACTACTGATTCAAAAAAGTTGGAGAAAAGCACAAACTAAAATGTTTACCTGAGGAAAACCTCCTCCATGGTGGTCACTGAGGCGCCGTAGCTGGCGATGCCCAGCTTCTCTTTGTTCATCTCCAGCTCAGCAAACAGCAATTCAAACCTGCAAAGAAAGTATTAATACGTTTGTGTGAAGACTGAGTCAGAATTCACACTCTCATGTTCCCGTTTATTATTTTTACAGTACATTTTTTGCACTTAAAGTACTTCAGATACTTTGTGTCATTTTAATAATTCATTTATCAAAACACCCATCTCAGTTGGGAACAGTGTGCTATGACTTTTGGTTTTTGTAACTTTTAGGCTTTTCAAAATATTTAACTTTAATTAAAAAAAATAATTTAAATCCACATCGGTTTCAGCTAATTTGTTCTATTTTTATCTTCCTAGGCTAATGTGAGCTAGTGTTCAGCTAGTTTTAAATTTTAGCTGCCATTTTTTACACGTAGCTTCAAGCTACTGTTCTACTTTTATCACTTTAACTTATTTAACCATCTGTTAGCTTCAGTTTTGTTGATTTTAAGTTTAACATTTGTTCTTTCAATTTTAGATTTAGCACCTGTTTGGCTATTTAGCTACTTTTTGTCTAATATTAGCATTTGTTTTACCTTTTGCGTCTACAGTTCTGTTCCTTTTAGCCTTTAACTACTTTTCTGCTTTTGCTGCTTTTAGCTTTCTACTACCGGGTATTCATTTGCCATCTTCAGTTCTATTTAGCTGATTTTAGCTTGTATTCTGCTTATTCTGCCTTTGTTTTGCTAGTTTTATCCTCTGATTTGCTTGGTTTGTTTTAACAACCCAGTTTTAACTTCAGTAAAATTATTCCACATTTTGCAGAAAATGCAAAGTCTCTAGTTTAAATGTTGTTTATCTGTGGTTTCTAAGTATACTTTAAAATGTGTCGGAATAAAAACAATAGGGCAAAAATCTAAAATAGGTGGCGAGAACGATCATTTCCGATGCTGCCAAAAAGAAAGAAATTATCAATTAAGATATTTTTACCACAATCACTCCAATTACTGTGCACTAATCCAACTGAAAGAGCTACAGTGAAAACCTGATTATGATTTGTAATAATAAAATTTAAATCGTCGTGAAAAGTGGTCCTGTGTTATTACACAAATTTACAAATCCCTTTACAGATATTGAAATAGTTTCTGACCTCCTTTCAAAATAACTAATTTAGCCAGTGATTATAGCCGGAGTCTCACCATAACCATCAGGTCGCCTCACACTGTGTAATGGTATTTTATTGTGAATGATCAGAAGCCAAACACACTCACCTGCTGGTGCTTTCTTTGGGCAGAATATAAGAGAGCTCGGCTCCAGCGCTGCTCTCCAGCGTGGCGTTAGGAACATACATGTGAATAAGGCGTGAGATCTCAGACACATTGCAAAGTGCGTCCTTAACTATCACCATGTGGTAACCAGCACCTGAAAGGCAGAAGAATGAGGCATAGTTGTGTCATTTGACCTAAGGAGTTTGGCATGATGACAGCATTTGGATTTCTGTTCTGTTGTGTTGTTTATGAGCTTTTTAAAATAAATGACAGTCTGATAAAAACCCATTCCAGAGTGATATGTCACTTTTATGTCCTGAGCTCTTTCCACCTTCCTCTTCCTCACCGTATTTGTTCTTAAGGAAGAGCGGTGACCCGCAGCATTGCAGCTCTCCTCCTGCCATGATGGCAATGCGATCGCCGAGCAAGTCGGCCTCGTCCATAAAGTGAGTGGTGAGCAGGATGGTGCGACCTCGCTTTTCTCCCTGCAGCAGGTCCCAGGTGGCACGTCGTGCTGATGGATCCATGCCCGATGTGGGCTCATCTAACATGACAACCTGGAGAGGATAAGAAAAAGGAGATGAAAATCAAGCGTAGGTAAGAATAAAAACAATGATGACCTTGTGTAATGCTTTCAACGTTTCTAACCTTGGAGTCACCGGTGAGGGCAATGCCAATAGAAAGCTTTCTCTTCATGCCTCCAGAGAGGGTCTTGCACCGAGCCTGTCGCTTGTCTTCAAGGTTCAGGATGCGAATGATCCGATCCACCTCGTCAGGGATTTTCTCTTTGGGGTAGCCCTTTAGCTAAAACAAAAAAATAACACACTGAATACAAAAATTTAACATGCTCATGTATTCCATCAACATCAATGCTTCAATTAAGTGATTGAAAAGAGGGTAAAGCTTTTTTTTACACTACCCAAAACATTGCTAACCTGGAAAGAGACAAAAGGAGGCCAGCTATAAATAAATATTTGCACACACGTTATTATGCTGTTTTTAATGTTTTTGCATAAATTATTCATATTTTAAATGTAGAAATGTGAAAATAACTGTCATAATTACTACTGGAACTTTTTTTAAAAAAAAGCAATTGGGAAAACTTGATTGTTGGAAGATTTTTCATTCCGTTGATTCTAAATTATGCTCAAACTTGATTTTTTTTTAACATAAATCTACACAACTATTAAGCAATAATACTATAGAAACTTTATTGGAGGGAATGTTTTCGAACATTCAATCCTAACCTTCTAAAATCCACCTGGTTAACAACATCCATAAAGTATGTTGGTAGCTTGATATGTTTAGGATCAACTTTTTCCAGAAGCAGCAACCACATCATTTTAAATTATTTTCATTGCGATGTATCATCTATCAAGTCCTGTATTACAATTAGCAAAGAAATACCTACAAGAAACTGGAAGCAGCTTTGGCAGGAAATTTTCAGTCCATAAAGCCTTTCCCTATCCTTCTTCAGCTTGTTGTGCCTCTGTCTTGTTAACTAAACAGTTGACATGCAAAATGCATGATGCAAAAACAAGAACAAACTCTCGGGGATTTCACAATGTGCACCAAAATTCTGGCAAAGCCCTACAGAACCTCACTGACCTACACAAGGTGAGGTCAGTGAACAAGACCAGGCTGATTCTGGCAGATCCTGATCATCCACTCCATGGTGATTTCAGGTTGCTTCCATCTGGACACAGGTATCTGCTGCCTGGATGTAGACCAAACTGACTGAAAAACTCATTTATCTCTGTAGCGATCAGGCTTCTCAACAAACAATGATTTCTGTAGCTATTTTAATGTCTCAGTGTCTTGTCTAGTTTGGATGTTTTGTGTGCCTACTGACTGTGAAACAAATTGTCCCTTGGGGATAATAAACATTATTCTACTTGACATCTTGAAATTAAGTCAGTGGGTTTCAGAACTGGAATATGGTGCCAATGGAAGATAATGGGTCCCTGGAAGTACTGTATTTTCTCTGTCTTTTGCATGTACCGGTAATATGTGCCTACTATTCCCAATACTTTCAAATCAGTTAATAACAAATTATTATGAGTTTGCTATCTAAAAATATGCAAGCATTCAAGCTTATGCATTTTGGTGTAGAAATGTAAACGAAAAAAAGTTCAGTACAGAATCTTCTCAGTGCAAACTGTGTGTTTGTTTTCATATGGCTGTATGGACAGTACTGCTGGTAATACCTGTGCATAGAACAGCAAGTGTTCTCTCACTGTAAGGTTATCAAAGAGCACGTCATGTTGTGGACAGAGACCCAGACTGCGTCGAATCAGAGCCATGTCCTGACAAATGTCATAACCGTTGATATAGGCTCTGCCCCTTGTGGGGGGAAACAGACCTGGAACGTTAAAATGAGTGGGTTAATATTGTGAACATGAAATCTTTCACGACTGATTGCTTGCATTTATGTTTGAACTGGTAACCTGTAAGCATGGACAGCGTTGTGGTCTTTCCAGCACCATTGTGTCCCAGCACCACGGTGATTTGTCCCTCGAACATGTTCAGTGTCAGTTCTTTCACAGCTTGTCGTGTCTTGTTGCCTATTTTAAACTCCTGGCAAAAACAAAAACCCAAAGCATGGCTAGTTAGAACCCAGACCATGCCTACACTTAACAGGGCATGCTAAATAAAACACGTTGAGCTACTCACCTTTGTGAGGTGTTTGATCTTTATTCCAGAAACTACTCCAGAAGGCTCCTCCTCCATGAACTCTCCTTTCAGAGCCTTTTCAGCGTCCTCATCTTCCTCCTTTTCATTTACCAAAGCCATGCGAGGGGTGCTGCACCAATATGAAGGCTGCAGATATGGGAATTAAAAAACAAGATGCAAGAAATCTCAAATTACACAAACAGAGTCAAAACATAACCACTTATTGTGAATGCACAGCATAGTAACTTATCATTGAACCTACTTGATACTGGGGTCAAAAAAGGGAAGCAGAGGAGCACTGCAGACTATTATTGTTAAAAATGTACACTACCGGTAAAAGTATTTTTTTCCTGACCCCCCCCCCCCCCCCCCACACACACACACACACACTTTTTTTTTTGCTCACCTCCTAAGAACTGAAGTCAAGTCTACATTTTTGGTGCTACAGAAGCAACATCAACACACACAATGGCTACAGACTGAAGTGCGTCATCATCTAAACCCCACCCTGCTGGCAGTCTCTTCAAATCCTGACCAGTGGGAAATAGATTAGCATACACCATTTCGTGCTCATACAAAGTAAAGCTAAACCATGTTTGAGTTGGCTGGAGAGAGCCAGACGTTTCCTGTTATTCTAACTGGCTGAACCTGAAGACTTCCTCTGGCCGACATGTTGGACCTCCTGTTTGAAAGCCTCCTCCACACCTTCTGTATCACAGCCCCTTTCACTCAGACCAAATGTGTTTTGGGGCTCTTGTGAACCAAACTGACGTCAAGAGGTGCAGCTATTGTAGGTCTATGTTTTGCATTCACACAATGCCAGTAGAGGAAAACAAAACAGCCCACCACAAACTGGACTCCAGTGAACACATCTTCTGTGATTAACAATGAAATACAGTAGGAGTAAATGTGTTTTTCAATAACTTATCAAACATCACTCCTTTTGATGGTTGTGTTAGTGCGTTTACACGCAAGCTTCTTTTAGTTCAAACTAACACCTCTTGTGGACGTTTTAACTAAACATGTAAGCTTCATACATTATATTTAACCACAGTTAATGTCACATTAATTTACTAGACTTACCATAACACTTTATTTGTAAAAGCACTTAAAAACAGCAACAAGGCCAACCATAATGCTGTACAGCAAAACAAGCAAGCAAAGGACATAGCAAAAAATACACAGATCACACAGAGGTAACAATAAGAACTAAATGGCTAACATTAAAGAATATAGACAAGTTCAAATCAATTCACACAGTGTCAAAAGCCAGGGAATAAAAGTGAGTTTTCAACAAAGAGTTAAAAACAGTGAGCGAGGGAACCTGTCTGACAAGCAGTGGTAACTCATTCCACAGTTTTGGACCTGCAACAGAGGAGGTCCTGTCAACTCTGAGCTTAAAACGAGTGCCTGGAACCAATAAAAGCATCTGGTCTGCTGACCTCAGAGAGCGCTGTGGGGCATATGGCTGCAGCAGATCAGTGAGATAGGAGGGGGCAGAACAGTTCAGAGATTTAAAAACATACAAAAGGATTTTAAAATGAATTCGAAAGTGAGCCTGGAGCCAGTGAAGGGAGGCCAGAACTGGAGAAATGTGCCCTATTTTGCTTGTACCAGTTAAAAATCGGGCTGCAGGATTTTGAACCAGTTGTAAACATTCTCAACATGCTTATCAGTTCTCTTTCTAAGCTCCAGAGACAATCCTCTCCTGTTGTGTCCACCAAAGATGCAACGTATTAAAGGGGGACACAGGACTCACAAATAGGGGTTTAAACGTTCAATTTATTCAGCCACTTCCTGCAGGAGAAGAAAAAGGAACCCTGATTCTCCTGTACAAAAAAAAAGTACACAAAAACCCAAAGTATCAACTTAAAGTTGGACCTGGTGAGTCGGCCAAACAGAACAAAAAGGTACCACAACGGGCCAACCCTGTACAGGGCCATCGAAGCTACTGGGTACAAGACAAAAATACTACAACAACAAAAAAACTATTTTAAAAGAAGAGATGGAAACGGGACTACCGTCCGCACCAGGCCAAAGTTAAAAAACATATGCAAAAATTTTAACAAAAATTACCTGTTGTTGCTGAAGCTGCCAGCCACAGCTCTAGGTCGAGGGAAAAACAAAGGCCCCAGAGAAAAAACAAGGGCTGCCTAAGAAAAAGGTCAAAAAAATGTGGGGAGTCTGTGAGGATCCAAAAAGAGGGAGTCTGAGGGCTAAACAGAGCAAAAACAACCCCAAGAGAGCCAAGATCCAACAGAAGGAAAGGGGGAATGTGCAAAAGCTCCCTGAGACCAGCCTCTTAAGTAGGTGTGGCTGAAAAAGCCGCAGCCCAAAACAATTAAAGGCTGATTAGCCAACCTAGAACCCAAGACATGACCAAAGGGCAAAAACAATAAGGACAATGTGCCCCAGGCACATAACACTCCTTAGGTTTTTGTGCTCCATGCTACACACCATGATATCAAACAGCCCAGTGACTACATATCACCAGACTACTGACTCATTACACAACTGAAGACATCTGCGATGCCAACACACACACACCATAGTTTAACATGTCCCTTATTTTCAGTCTTTTCTAGGATTAATACATTTTTGTCAGTTTCAGTTTCATTAGTGATTTTAAATATTTTTGTTAAACCAGAATTCAAAAGCTATGTTTAATTTTTATCAGTAGATTTTGAGTCCTTTTTCTGTCAGTTTCAAGTTGTTTAAGTGACTTTGGGTTTTTTTTTTTTTTTTTTTTTTACAAACAAACTTTGCATCTGTAGTTAGCTTGGCACATTCCTGTCCAGACCAGGAGGACACAGGTTTTGAGGAGGGGAAACTGATTCAGGATTATGGCAATAGCAAGTTTAATGGCCCTTGCTAAAACGACTGCATCATAAAATATAATAAGATCATATGGGGCCAAATAAGAGAACTACGCCTTAAGAATCTCAGAAGAATTTATGATGATGGCAATCCCTTGTTCACATGTGATTATGTGCGTCTTGACTGCAGTGATCCAAAAATTAAACTGATTTAATGCCATCAAAACATGCCTATTGTCAGCAGTTATAAGTTTCAAATGTTTTACACATTATGACCCAAATCTGCCACAAAATTTAAAAAAAAAACACTACACAACAACAACACTGGACAATTCAAAATGGATTTCTGATTTCCACAACGAATGTATTTCTGATGGAATAAAGAGGATGGGATGTGGCAACAAACAGAGCTGCTCTGTGAAAAGGCTGGTGCTTCCCAGGGTTGGTGACCTAATGTCTGGGTGTTTGTCAGGAGGAATCAGCGCACATACACAGGGGAGGTTAATGGGCTCCTGGACATCCTTCTTCCTTCAAAGGTTCCCACGAGACACAGAGGAATGAGAGTGGCCATCCCTAAAGACAGAGGTGGGGAGGGAAACGGCAGCTTCAGCCCAGGATCGTTTTCAAAGGCGATCACAAGGATTTTACACATGGTTTAACATTCTGCCGGGGGAATTTGGTTCAATTTCGCTCTGTGGTCCTCCCCACCACTCCCACTTGAGATCAAATCGCTGATTTAACCATACTGTCTGGGAAAAGACGTGGAGAAACAAAGACTTGGCTTTTACGTCTTTCTCAACAAGAAAAAAAGTGACGCATCCCCAAAATTCATCCTTTATTTTATTTTATTTTTTACTATAACAGAATGTATTGTACATGCAATCAATTATGCTTTTAATCAGAGAGAGTCAAATGAGATTCTTTTACTTGTAGATGGGCTCTCGTTCAGCGGTGGATGCTGACTCAGCGCTTTAGCCCTTTAACTTGGAGCCATGCATATACATCTCTAATCCCAGTGGAGCCGTTGATGCCTTTCTGAACTGTAAACCTTGAAGGACTGAGTGCTCTTGTGCGACACACGTTCTCTTTGCAACTCATTTATAATTCGGAGCAGAACTACGGTATACAAAGCCAATTACCATGAGGATGAGGGGTAAAGAATCAATCCCATGTGTGCTGAAGGTCAGTTTCTCGTCATTTCATTAGATCTTTGCGAGTCGAATTCTACTCATGCACCTTTTTAACAGCGAGCGTTTATTGACCATGTGAGTTCAGCAGAAAAGCACCGGGTGCTGACACAGATCTGGAATGCAGAGGAGCACGGTCCCCTTTGCATGGATCTCTGGGGGTATCTTATTGCACTGCATTTCGTTCTTTGTATCATTTCGGCCGTGCATGTACTGCCAGGCTTAAGAAGGTTACAAGCTTTGAGAATCCCAACTACCTGTCACTGCAGCAAACAATATAAAAACGCTTCAAAACGTTATTTATTTATTTTTAGTTCAAGCTTGCACAACAGAATTCAAAGCAAACGGCAAGGCAAAAGTCACGACTCATTAATATGCATTAACCGATCATTGATAGGATCAGTGATCAAAACACAACTATTCCAGGCACACTGCGTGCACAACACATTTCAGGATATACAATTCTGATCAACCGAATGCTCTATGTAAATAATTAAGCGGTAAACTCCGGATCAGGACACAGCTTGATCTATTCTGGGTCTCATGTAACACATCACTGCACGACGTAGCAAAATAAAGATAAAAGAGTCAAAATTTTCAGTCGGATTTAGTAAATAAAATTTCATAATCCAATCTGCCAGGCATATATACATGCTTTTTTTCTTGTCAGTGGTCCACTGGGAAATAACAGCTGCTCTCTCAAGCTTTGTAAAGTCTGAAATTGGACGGTGTGCCGAGAGCGTTATGTGCTTCTTGGATTTTTTTTCCCCTCACCCCAGGAGCATTGTTTGTTATTGATGGCGAGTGGGAATACAATTCCAACTGTTTATTGCCTTATTCATGCGACACTGCTAGTCAGCACTCTATGAAAATGTCTTTATGTATGGATAAATTAGAAGTAATCACTCAGATATCTTGTCTGGAGATGGGTACCACACCGTGATTACTGTTTTCCAATAAAAGCATAAATAGATTGGTCTCATCGTATCAGCTGTAGGTCATGAGAAATGCTGCCTTGCCAACAAGCTGAAAAAACAAAGCAGATGCAGCTTCCTGAAGCCTTCTACACAAATAAAATGTAAATATGATTTTAAACTATTATGGCCTTAAAGTAGCCACAACACCTAACTTGCTGTTTTCCCTGACATTTTAGATTGTTAACGATGTTATAAGTGGCTCTTAGGCTTTTTAAAACGAGTAACCCCACGGAAAGCCCTTCAAGTACCACTATTATAGGTATTTGAAGAGCATTAGGCTTCTATTTATATCTGGCATCAATTGGCAAACTGGTCTATAAGCCTAGACTGAATGAAAGGTGCAGTTGAAGATGTGATGTTTTCATTCACTTGTTGCCTTTTACCTTTTTTGTCTGTCTCTTGAGAACAGAAAATACATGTGCGATAACTTGTGTTAAATTTCCATCATTGTTTGCTCATTTTGTTGCTTAAAGGTCCCATAGAAACTTCACTGACTGTGCAATAAGTAGCCACTTCAAATATAACCGTCGTCATCCACTTGTTTTCCAGCGGGGTTCTTGAAAAATTCTCCACTGCACTTCTGTGTCAAGTAGTTCCCCTTTGGAGCCGAGCTCATAATGTGCTTTAACATTTCATGTTTTTGGCTATATAGCTTTAGGTCACGAGTTAGCTTACAGTAATTAATTAACTCGTTATCGAACTTGTAAAAAGTTGAATCCAAAATTTATTCGGAGTACCTACAGAGGTACATTTACCAGGATTTGATAACCATTGCTTTAGAACAGGGGTCACCAACATGGTGCCCGCGGGCACCCGGGTGGCCCCAAGGACCATTTGAGGTGCCCTCTGACCTGTTCTAAAAATAGCACAACTCACTACTAAGCTGCATTTACCATTTCATTTTATTCAGTTGT
>JARVJN010032737.1:0-10309 GCA_031763805.1 Argolebias nigripinnis
TTGTTGTTAGAACGAGTCCCGCCCCTGCTGCAAACAACGAATCAGATGATGAGCAGTTAATGAATTCAAACTGGGCCTGGGGAGGCCGGCCCGATAGAACCACGGAGGAGCTGGTTGCAAAACGAGGGCCGCTGCCGGGCGGAAAAGGCAAATGCGAACATGACGTACCCGGGTTAGAAGGCGGGGCGGCCAAGCCGGGCCATTGAGGGCCGTGCAATGCGAAAACGGCTACAGATAATTTGCAGCAAATAGCAGAGTAAGCTGCCAGAAAATCCTCCTGAAATGAAAGGCATGATCCAAGCCTGTTTCAGGTCAGCAGGGAACAACGTGACCCAGAATAAAATTATTATCCAGGGCCGATGAAATTAGATGAAAAACTCTGGCCAGACTCCTCACAAGCAGCAAACAGTGCAGCTCCTCCGCGCTTCACTCCGCTCCTCAGCCCGTCACCCCGCTCATCTGCTCCTCTGCAGCCCACAGCACGAGAGGCAAACCCAGGCGAAAAACGATGAGACTGACCCAGGAGGATGAAGATGTCACTGTTCTGGTTCTGCTCCAGCTTGGCTCTGATGCTCTGCAGCACGAGAGGCCACCTCCAGTTAAAAAACGGCAAGGCTGACCGGAGAGGCTGAGGTCATCACTGACACTGACCCGGTTCTGGCGGCACTTCAAAGCAGCCGCGCATCACCTCCAGATGAGCACAGCGATTCCCACGGCTGTGGACACACCTTCGTTTTAAGGTAACGGGCTGCTCAGAGGTTGAGACTGGCTTTAATGAAGACGAAGTCTCCCACAGCCAACTCGGTTCGGTTCTGGTTCTGGTACACAGGTTCTGGCCAGGTACACTTCACCCACAGTGACTGAAGACACCACGAGGCCAATCCAACAAAAGGCAGCAGAAAGGTCAGCAAAATACCTCCCTGTGATTCTTGTTGGAACCAGGTAGAACCACAGGTCCAGATGAGACATTTGGTTGGGGTCCAGAGAGAGAGAGGGGAAAAAACCCACTGGGTCTTCGTGGGATGGCTCCCCAGCTCGAGGGGGTCACCTGGCTGGCAGGATGTGCTCAGACTGACTGGGGTGGGAGCGGCCGGTCCTGGGCCGAAAGAATTTTTTGGATGGTCCCATCCGGCTCTCTAAGTCACTGAACACCGAATTTGGTTGGAAGGTGGACCAACTTTAGTCCTGTTCGAAAAACGGGTCAGTTTGATGATAAAAAGACTACAGAGAAGCCGGGGTAGAAGCGTCCATCAGCTCGCCAGAACTGGAAGTGATTATATTAAATGTTCAGGATGAGAAGAACTGATTTGACTTGCTATAAACAAAGAACAAACAAACAAGAACTACTAAAGCATGAAAAAGGGTACAAAATAAAGCACCAAAAAGTGAAAAAGTAAATATAATATTTATAAGGTCATAAAGAGAAATAGTAAACAACAGCATAATATAACTGTGCAAGAAGGATATTTTGTATGAATAAGTATTTCAAGGTAGTAATAAAAGCTAAAATGCACATGATATACTTTGTATATTGCATATAATTAATAAATTAAATTACACAGATTGTGTGACAGGTTATTGCACAGATAGTGAGTAACATTGAAAGTGAATTACCAGTACTGAGACACAATATCACTCCATGCTAGCGTGATGTGTCACCACAAGTACTGTATCTGCGCCATGACCTTGTCACAATCTGAGGATTTAAAAACAACATCCTGATGCATGCCCATTTCATTGAGTCAGGTCCTCTGGATGAATTCTTCTTTGTTGAAACATTTTGTCTTTTATCCTAAAGACTTCTTTAAAAAGTATTCTTCTTTAATTAAAAACAACCCTTTCAAAACCATTGAGCCAGGTTAACTGAATAAAGACACACCAGTTTGATTACAGTGCAGCATCATTCTGCTGTGGCAGCAACAAAAGAACCATCTTCTCAACAGTGTTGCCAGGTGAGAAATGTAGGATTATCGTACTAGAGCCCTAAAATTATCGTATTTTGGGGGAAATTATCATACACCCATCATAAACAAAATAACAAGTATGCTCTATAGTCACTCTGTTGTTGAATGGCGTCTAACAGGCACCCCCAGCTTTGTGGCGTCAGTACTGGTGGGAACCATACTTCTCAAACTCCTCCAGCTTGATCCCAAACTTCACAACAAAACTGAGAAATCGCACTGTACCAGAACAGCTTGTACAGCGATTTTGTCAGCGTGCACAAAATACCAACGTGCCAGACTCTTCATAGTGTACACTTTGTGAAACGAGTGCTGCTTTTAAATATTACAATACTAAAATGACATTTTAGTGGTATACGAACTACTCGGTGTGAATACATCTTTGTTTTTGATATTACTATCATGAGATCCAGACTATTCTGAAAATATGAAGCCCCGTCAGCCATGCCTGCATGCTGGAGGTTTTAGACTTGCTGTGGAGGAGGAAACAGTAGCATGAAGTGTTGCAGTGAAAGTGTTTTCTACGTAAGAACCTCAACCACATCCACCCCTCTTTCTTCCTTCCTTCTGGACAAGAACAGATGTTTCTTGCTTTGTGTCCAAAAAGTGAGTGAAGAATTGCTAATTACAGCCAGGTGAGGGTATGGGTGCCTAGAAAGAACCTACACCCACCAGGACCCTGATACGATGTTGCCATGCTAGCGTGATGTGTCACCACAAGTATTGTATCTGCGCCATGACCTTCAATACAATCACAACCACCACAACCTTGCTAATAAAAAGGTTTGTACAAGACCAAAGTCACTGTAGATCTATTATGCATATTGAGGAGTTAACAACATAATACGGGCCTGAAAACCTTCCCTTACCAAGATATCCAACAAGGAACACCCACGTTCTGGATAACTGTTATGCCAAACCTTGATCTGTATCTAATGTGAAAAAGACCCGGAACTAGCGTCGAAAACAGATCAGCTAATAAAAGCTAGATATCAAGTTGTAACTCTTGTTACGCCAAGTTGGAAAAGATTGTGCTATTAACAGACTTTGAAGTTCTGATTTAACTCAAACAAGCCAATCACGATTTTCTACCCGTAACAGAATCTACACTGTAACAGTTTGTGTTGCTTTAGCTCAACACTGAATCTCTAATATGTGTGTGTGTGTGTGTTGTTGTTTTTTTTTTTTTTTTACAGTGTGCACAACTGTGACAGAAGAACTGTACAAGATGCACAAGCATTCGATTAATGATGCTGTCCACGATGTGCTGAAGAAACTGGTCAGGACCTAATCCCACACTTTTCTTTTTTGAGTCAAGCTGACATGCTGTAAAATTTTAACGTGACGCATCATCATATTATTTTTATCCAGTTTTGCCTCAGCCTGACATGCTGTTTCTCTTCCTCTTTCAAGGACCGGAATAATGAAGAAAGTATAACAGAGCAGATCGAAGGGCTTTCTATTACTCAGACTCAAGGTTTGTTCCATTAGTTTAATAGTCTTCATAACCTAGCAATATATTGTGTAATTCATGAATTGTAATGTTTCCCAATGTCTTTCCCCCCCATTCTAGTTACTTATGGTAGTCAGACACCAACCGTTTGGGATAATGTTCCAACAGGACCACGGCCAGTACAGGTGAGGTTTGGCTAATCTTGTCACACTGTCATTGCCGCATTAAGAATCAAAACTTTTCTACAAGAGGCCCAGCTTAAGAAAATTAAGTAACTTTTATTAACATAGAGCAGAACAGTTTAAAGGGCCTTGCCATTTTAAAAATGACACAAAAATGTTCATATAACCTGAGACACAGTAGAACAGATAGCATCACCACCCATACAATGATTTTTAATAGGTTTTCCCTTCCATGGTCCGACTGATGGCAAAAAAGTCTATACACTACCTAAGTTTGCTGGTCACTTAACATGGTTTATTTTTTGTACAGCGCAGACAGAAACCACTTTGTTCTTATTTTTATTTTATTTAGTGTTGTTTCAGTGTTTTGACTATGAATGAGAGCAAAAATTCAAATGTGCTTGGATTGTTGGTCTGTGCACAAACGATAAATGGTATGTACTTATATAGCTCCTTTCTATCTTATCAAGACACTCAAAGCTCTTACAATCTGTGCCCCCATTTACCCATTCAGACAGCACTCTAATATATCTGTACAAAGAATAATCCGTGCTTTATCACATTCATAAACCAATGGGACACACATGGAAAAGATGTCAGCCTGTTTGAGAAGGATCAAATCATTGGCATCAAGCAGAGAAAACATCTAAGGAGATTGCAGAAACTACTAAAACTGGGTTAAGAACTGTCTAACGCATTATTAAAAACTGGAAGGATAGTGGGGACCCATCGTTTTCGAGGAAGAAATGTGGCCGGAAAAAATCCCAAGTGATCGTGATCAGCAATCACTTAAAAGTTTTGTGAAATCGAAGGGAAGAAAAACAACAGTAGCACTCAGGGCTATGTTTAATAGTGAAAGTATAAGCACTTCCACACACACAGTGTGAAGGGAACTCAAGGGATTGGGACTGAAAAGCTGTGTAGTCTTGAGAAAACCACTAATCAGTGAAGCTAACCAGGAAAACAGGCTTCAGTTTGCTAGGGAGCATAAAGATTGGTCTCTGGAGCAATAGAAGAAGGTCATGTAGTCTGAAGAGTCCAGATTTACCCTGTTCCAGAGTGATGGGCGCACCAGGGTAAGAAGGGAGGCAGGTGAAGTGATGCACCCATCATGCCTAGTGCTTACAGTACAAGCCTGTGGAGGCAATGCTATGATGTGGGGTTGCTGCAGCTGGTCAGGTCTAGGTTCAGCAACAGCATGTGCTCAAAGAATGAGGTCAGATGACCTGAATATACTTGTTACGGCTGGCTCAGGCTGAACACATTTAGTGGACAAAGGACACAAGAAGGAATAAGGTAAATTTAAAAAAGCTTTATTGATACTGCACGTCAGGTTGAGATGGCTCCCTGCACTCCTCCCTCCAGGTGCGGAGTGCAGCGTCTTCTGGCACAGCGGGAAAGAAACAAACGAAAGTTCAAACAAATGGTGGACAGAGTGAGTCAGCCAAAAGTAAAATACAGTAACGTCACCAGAGCAGGGCCAACCCATAGAACAGGGCCGTAGAAGCCTGTCTAGTGACAGACTACCTAACCAAAGGGGACTCTAGGAGTAAAAAGAAACACGACAAAAATGGACTACCGAACTCACTCTGTCATCAGGCAAAATCTACTTAAAAATGGTACCATTACCAAACAATCAGAGCACTTCTAAAAACTACTAAGCCCTCCATGGGCAAGCCAAACTCAAGCTCATAGTTTCACTAGAGCCTGAAAGAGCACACTTGCTCACAGCAGCCAACTCCCTCAGGAGTGACACCCAAGTGGCGAGGGGTGGGCGGAGAAGCACAAACCTCCACACCTCCACACCCCTGCAACAGGTCACTGCACCCAGCCTATTTATAGGCAGGCTCAATAGAGTGCACTAATCAAGGCTGATCTAAAACAGGCTGTAAAAAGGTGAATTCAGCAGTGCAGCCAGGTTGGCAGCCAACATACACAAAACATATTGTGTCTTAAAATTATAATGTGCCCTGGGACATAACACTCTCTCTGCCCGGTCCTGGACCCGAGATACGTCGCCGCCTACGTCAGAGAGGTTGACGACCGAGGGGTTCCAGAGACTCAGTTCCTGGTTCTTCTGCTCCTGGCTCTTTGGCTCCTGGCTCTTCAGCTCCTGGCTCTTCGGCACTTTGGCTCCTGATCCTGGATATTTGGCTTCTGGCTCTTCAGCTTTTGGTTCTGGTTCTTCGGCTTCTGGTTCTGGTTTTTCGGCTCCTGGTTCTACTGTCGAAGATTCTGCCTCTACCGCCTAAGATCCTGACTCTCCAGCGTCTCAAGTCACCACGACTTCCACAGAGTCCGTGGTTCGCCAATGCCACAACATCTACAGAGGGTACCCGCACTGTCGGCGCCTCGACATCTAAAGAGGGTCCCCGCGTTGCAGACGCCTCGACATCTACAGAGGGTTCCCACGTCGTAGACACCTCGACATCTACAAAGGGTCCCTGCCCCGACGACACCTCGACGTCTACAGAGGGTCTCCTCGCTGCTGACGCATTGACGTCTACAGAGGGTCCCCACGCTGCCGACGCCTTGACATCTACAGAGGGTCCCCGCACTGCGGAGGCCTCCACTTCTACAGAGGGTCCCCATGCTGCAGACGCCTCATCGTCTACAGAGGTCTCTCTGAGCTCCTCGCCACCTGCTGTAGAGGCTCTCTAGCATTTCTCTTTGCTTGACGACATCTCTTCACCTGACGACATCTATTCGCCTGATGACGTCTCGCCACCTGACAAATGCACGCCCGACGTCTCGCTACCTGACGACTGAACGCCCAATGTCTCGCCGCTTGACGACTGCACGTCCAACTTGCTTCTGCCTGACAACTGCATGCCCGATGTGCTCCTGCCTGATGGACGGCTGCCCGCCCACCGAGCTCCTACCTGAGGGATGACCTCCCGGCCGCCTGCCCAACATGCTCTTACCTGAAGGACGGCCTCCCGGCCACCCGTCCGACGAGCTCCTGCCTGAGGGACAGCCTCCCGGATGCCTGCCCGACGTGCCTCTGCCTGACGAACGGTCTCCCGGCCGCCTGCCCTCTGCCAGATGGACGGCCACCCGCCTGACCACCTTCTGCCTGATGGATGTCTTCCTGGCTGCCCGTCAGAACAATCACCTTTCTGTGTTCCCTGTATGTGTGGTTCCCAGGTTTTGGTTCTGTCTGTTCGTATGCCTTGTGTTCTTCCTTGAGCCCTCCATCCTTACGGTTCCCCCACCCGTCCACCCAAGTCTTTTGGGGTGGGGGCTTTTTGGGGACGCCAGGGGATGTCCTTGAAGGGGGGTACTGTAGGGATGGCACCATCTTGTGGTCATCCATTGTCTGTACATCTTGTTTTTCGCTTCCTTGTCTTGAGTGATTTATCTCTGTGTTCCCAGCTGTTTGTAATCACATTCTGTCTTGCCTGTGTATATAAACTTGTCTGTGAGTTCTGTCCTTTGTCGCATCATCGTTGGGTCTCCCCTGATGTCTCCTGTGTTGTTCCTGTATCATGAGTGAGTTTGCTGCACAGTCCGCTTTTTGATTAATTATCATCAAATGTATATTTTTGTACTCCTGGCATCCTGTGAGTTCCTTTCTGCGCCACTAGGTTCTGTCCTGCCTGAAAATCCTAACAAATGTATGCTCAGCTGAGCCCTCAATGTGACTTGGGAAGGGGGGACAGCATTTAACATGGCAAAAAAATTAAAAAGTACTGGTAATCGACCAAAAGTCACTCTTTGCTATATGTTTTTTTTTTTTGTCCTCTTGTAAACTAAAGTTATCTTCGAGGCGCAGAAAAACATGATTGCAAACTGCCTCCGTGTTGCTCTCATCACTTTTCCTCGTGCTGTCAGCTTCATTCCCAAGAAGACTTCTGGTCACATGATGACAGAGTGGGTGGAGTTATGGTAGATTTGAAACCCTGAGTGAGAGGCATGTGATTACATGAGGGCATTCACTCTGTGTCAAAAATGTCTACCCCCAAGATGAGTGGGAACCCAGCTCTGTCAATAGAAAATGTTAGCAGCAGGAAGTCTGTCAAAATAAAATATAAAAATATAAATTTATGAAAAAAATACATAAACTAGTTGCTCCTGCATATACAGCAAAGTGTGGGGTACAAAGTGTGAGAAAAAAGTAGCAGCTTATATATCAGCAATTATGGTTCTTTTTCCCAGACTTCACATTGACTGTGGCCAAATGGAGGGATTTCATCCGGTAAAGAGGCACCTCCATGAATGTTCAAAGACTAGGATTTAGGTTTGAAGTTTGTCAAAACGAAACTATGAAGAACTCAGATCTGGGTGTTTCCTAATCTCAGGACATTTTGGGTTGTCATTCTTTGTTTTAATTTTAAAGATAGGTTTGAAAGAGTAGAGCTACTAGAAACATTTAGAAGTGTTTATTGGAGCCAATACCCAAACATGTTTCTATTCAATGAAGAGCATGTCCAACACCATGGCAACTTTAAAGGAGGTCTTGTTTTAGTAATGCAAATGCAGTTTTTTTCTTTTATTGTGCAGATGCAGAAACAGCATTCAGTTTTCTAGGACAGTGTAGGTGCATGTCTGGAGCAATAACATTGAGAGTCTCTATTTAGTTTCTAGTCATAAAAAAACCCACTCTGGAGCAAGAGCAAGAACAAACACAACCTACTTGGTTATAGCAGTACTGTCAGAGAGAACAAAAAACAGCTTTTCTTTCTCAAATTGCTCTAATGACTGTAAACTGCAGCTTGTGGTCTAAAACATGTATTTAATTTTCATGTTTAACTCTAGCTTCTGGTTGTAGGACCTAAATGACTGCTGCAGAATTCATTTAATTACTTTGTAGTTGTCACAACCAAATCAGCAATTGTGAAAACATGTGGCTTCATAAAAATGATTCAAAGAATAAATATTGACACTTTAGCATACACTATCTTTTAGAATACGTTTTCATTCAGCTCTTCTGTTCTTACCATTTTATTTATTCCTGTAGTTTTCTCTCCAACATTTTCTGTCTCGTGCTCTGTCTCACTCTGAAATAAAAACCAGTGTTCATTACATACCTTCCTTCCTTCCTTCCTTCCTTCCTTTCTTTCTTTCTTTCTTTCTTTCTTTCTTTCTTTCTTTCTTTCTTTCTTTCTTTCTTTCTTTCTTTCTTTCTTTCTGTCTTTCTTTCTTTCTTTCTTTCTTTCTTTCTTTCTTTCTTTCTTTCTTTCTTTCTTTCTTTCTTTCTTTCTCAGTTAGCCCTCTTAGGAGGATAAATCATTCCTTTCTTCTCATTCTGAATTCCTTTCATTCATGCCTTGCTCTTTCCCTGCACATCAATAAATTGATGAGTTGTTTGCTTTCCCATCATTTCCACCCTGTGGTTCCACCACACCAGGTAGAGATGCATGTAGAACAGGTCCCACACTTTGTCTTCCCCAACTCTTTCATCCGTTTGTTACCCTTCTTCATCATTTCCTGGGAATCAGTTCCCATGGAGATGCCACAAATGTAAATCCAAGGCATGCTTGAAAAGAGGTGATACCTATTTAGAAGAAGGAATCCTGAAAAAACAAGATGATTAAAGCTGTGAATACAGAGAAGGTATAAAAGAGAGAGTGGGGAGCATGGGAGGACAAGAGATACTGTAGGTGTAATGAAAACGGACGGGGGAATGGTCAGAAATATAACCATTTTCAAGAAAATAGTTTATGAAGAAAAAAATCAGATGGTTAAAATATACAGACACACTTATTTTAAATGAGTAAGTTAAATTAAATCGTGCTGAACTGAATAATGGTTGTCAAGCACAATGTTTAGGAACACAGTCATACAGTCGGTTTGCATTTTGATTCAAATGTAATCCATTCATCAATAACTGCAGACATTAAACTGTGGTGCTCAAGGAGGCATTTCTCTTATCAGTGTGACCATTGTACTGTATCTGGTTTAATCACAGTAGTCCCTCGCTACTTTGCGGTTTGACTTTCGCAGACTTGCTCTTTCGCTGTTTGTGATGTACAGTACTGCCTTCTTGTAGTTTTCTTTCATTAAGCCTACACTGTTTTGACAGTCTATAGAACTATGCTACCCAGAAGCCATCAGTTCACTTCCCAGAAGTCAACTCTGCTTCCAACTGCTGCTTTCTACAAATGGAGGGAAAGTTTAGCAACACAAAGTCAGAAGTTCTGTAAGTTCTGTTGCTCACAGGACTGACAGGAAAGTTGCAAATTTCTGAAGCTGAACTCATCCCTCAAGTTGAATCTTCACTGCTGAGCAGCTGGGCTGCGGTTGATCTGGACTCAGTGTGACCCGGATCCTGGGGACTGCAGGGAACAGACAGTGGCAGAGTTTGGTCTGGTTCTGGTCACGCAGTGCTGGTCTGGACCGGATCAGAGGTGGTGGACTAAATCCTGGGCAGAATGTCCTTCCTGGATCGGCAGCACGCACACATCAAACTGGACAGGGCGGTGGGCTTCGGTCATGCTGCATCGGGACGTTTTTTCATCTCACGGGTTGGACCGGAACCAAACCGCTCCTGTTCTGTAGAGCCAGATAAGTGACATTTAGTAGCTACACATATGTATGTTGTTAAAATAAGTAGGTTTAAGAGTTTAGAACATTGCAAGAGTGTGGGAAGGGTTTCTAAACCCTTAGTATATATAAGTACTAAAATAAATATAACATTGCTACTTCATGGAATTTCACTTTGGGGGGGGGGGGGGGGGGGCTTGGTACTTCCGCAGTAAACGGGGGACTAC
>JARVJN010033178.1:0-10303 GCA_031763805.1 Argolebias nigripinnis
AACAACGAGGAGCCAATGCAGAACTTCTACTTCCGGGGTCAAACGGAAGTAAGTCCCATAATCGCTTCTACAGTGACGCCCTCAGGAATAATGTGGATTATTTCATTTGGGATTCTGTGGTGACCCGGAAGTAGTGGACTGTTGGAAGGTACACAGTTTACCAGTAGGTGGCGGTAATGCTTTTATCTTGTTTCGTGAAAATAAGAGAGTAACTCTCAGGCATGAGGACATGACAACGGATAAAATATCTGTCATATTTCAGGTATGCATAATTTCTGTTAATTGTATCTACCTTAATACCTGCATTTGCAGGTGTAGGTATGCATACCTGCATACCTACAGCTAGCTCTTGGATGTGCTAATGTAGCGTTCACATTATTTCAAATGGAAACTCGTCTTGTAAACATTTTTACTTTAATTTGAAAAAAAAAATTATAATAACTGAAGTGAGTTCTTTCTTTATATTTTACATGATTATTTTATTATTAAGTGTGTAAATAGAAAACTTGTAAGTTCTCTGTGAAAGGCTGAAAGAAAACTTTGAGTTAAGTTTACGTTGGTTTTGAATAATGGAAGCTAGAAATAATTACAAATTAATAATTAATAAATTAATAAATAATATTAAAAAAAAATTTGAATGAAATATTTACCAGTATATTTGAATTAATTTTGTGTGACATTTAAATTATGTAATAACATATTTAATAAATAGCTAAATCGCCTAAATGGTAGAATTATTTGATTAATATGAAGTTTCATGGTAAATTTGTTTATTTCACACATTTTAATGTAAATATTTATTCAATCATACTATTTATTTAATTTTAATACCATTTGGCCCTCCCAACATTAATTTTTGGAACTTTCCCTGGACAAACAAGTGATTTTAGACAAAATGTCGCTTGTAATAATTTATAAGTCTGCATATTAGTTTATTCCCAACTTCGACATAGTTACTCAGGTAAATAGTGTAGTTTATTCTTGGTTCACTGAAATACAAGGACAAACAGTCACAATCAATCAAGAAATCAACATTTCGGATTTTCTTTTTCCTGTAGGTGCAAAGGGAGAGTGTTTATCTTACAGATGACACTAATGTTGCACTGTTTCCACGTTCCGATGGGGACTTCAACTGTTTCGACATGATTGCACGTGCCCACTACGAAGTTCATGGTGATCCAGTCCCCATGGCAGAAAAGGTTCAAGGTCAAGAGAACCCTGTGCGCTTTGCTTTTCATCGACCTCCAAGCACACCGGCTGCCAGTGCATCCTGTGCCACACCCCGAGCCAGTGGAACTAAAAACTTTGTAAGGTAATTGTGACCCTACACGTTTTGTACACATTAACAACGTTTTGTTAACTTAACTGAGTTTATTGTTAAAACAGGAATATTCTAATTGGTGAAATTATCAATGGGAAATTGGAAACCAACAAGATCATCACAGTACGCTTCACAGAATTTGAGGCTTGTGTGGCAACAATACTTGTTAAAGCACAAGAAGCTCTTGGCCACCAGGGGTCCCTGACCTTGACAGATATCCATGGGAACGAGATCATTGATTCAGAAGGAACCCGAGGTATGGTTGCTTTATGATTTTTACAATTCATAACAGATCTATGTGACTAAGAACACATAATTATAATTGCATTGACTTGATGAAGTTGAATGAAAATTAGGATTCCACAACACAATAAATTATATACTAAGTTCTAATAAAACCTATTGCAGGGTCTGATTTCTGGAAGCAAAACTCCAGAAAAGTCTATGCAGTGCCAGAAGAGCAGGTGGCAGCCTTACAAGGCAGTAAAAAGAGGCGGCTAAGGTAAATGCAATAAGGAATATGTCAAACTCAAAAGGCAAATCACTTGCATTACATTTAATTAACAGTCAATTCATGCTAGGCATTTTATTTTATGTTGTAGGAAAAAAGTTTATATTGCCGCCCATTAACAGTGTCTGCCTCCATATAATCTCCATTTTATTAATTGCAGCAGAAGGGAAGATATGGGGCTTCTAAATGTCATTTCAGACATTGAACAGGTCGTTGAAGCTGCTCAGGAAGGAGAAGTGTCCAAAACTCTAAGAGATTTAAGTGGCATCGCTCATTCCACCCTGACAACCACCCTGACGCTCTCAGAAGCAGAAGTTGCTTCTCTAAAGGCTGCCTTTGCCTGTGTAGTCTGCAAAGGTTTGTAAATGCTATGCAATATATAGTTGGTAGTTTATAATACACATTTCTAGTCACTAAAACACACCTTTTTATTGCAGGTACTTTGGATAAGCCCATTTTCTCAACCTGCTGCCAAAGCCTTATTGGTTGTAAAGGATGCATGGAAAAGTGGAACGAAGACTACGACCATTGCCCAAAGTGTCGAGCTAATGATTTGAAGAACAGCATCCATGAGGTAGTAGGACTGACTGAAGCACTGGCACCACTGGAGAAGTTATTGATAAATTAAAAAAAAAGAAATCTGCTGGCAGATGTGTTCTGTTTTCTGAGTGTTGTAATGTTCCTCATCAGTACTGTTTTAAAATATAAGATCATGTTAAACACTGTTTAAAATGTTCATGCTTGTTGTACAAGCTGTATTTGAGAGTTGCATATGGCTGTTAACTTTGAAAAGCACTTTGGTCCAAAATACAAAGTGGCAAATGTTTTATAAATGCCAATCTCTTCAAAGTTGTTGCTTTTTATTACTTTTGGCAATGGTTATGTTACTAACCTTTGAATGTTGACATAATAATGTGTTGATGTTTTAAACACAATAAAAACATTTTGTTACTTTAACAGTAGTCATCTATTGAACAAGAAATACCAAAAATGCATGTAAACATGTTTAATGTATTGTTTCAAAACAAAACATTTTGTTTACACACATTTCTCATTCAGTGAACCTCTCAGTCACGTGTATCAGATGAAACAGTGCCTCTTGAAAAAGCCTGTCTTCATAGTTAACTACTGTATTAAAAAGAACAGTAATGTCTGGGTAAGTGTGTCCAAATAGCTGCTCAGCATTGCATCTGTCTTGCTCTGATGAAAATGGATCCTGTCCAAAGGAAGACACCCAGGTTAGGGAAGAACCTAACTCCTGCTCATACATGCTTGCAGCCTCTTCAGCACTTGGCACCAGCTCCATAGAAACTCTCGATGGGCAACCAGTGGCTGCAAGCTGATTTGGTACCCCTCTGCCTGAAATTTAAGGAGTAGTAAACTGTAAATTAAGTGAATCTGTTTCATATATGTAAGCACAAACTTAACAGGCAACCCTACCTGGTATTCTGTGAGCATTCCAGGACTGAACAACCCTGCCAAGTCCAACTTGGCTCACTTGACATACCAGATGAGAGAGACAAAATTTAGATATAATATCCTCCAAGTTGAACGTCTCCTGGTCCTGCAGGTGCACCAACACCCTTTTCAATGGATAATTTACTCTGTTATTAACCTCTGGCCAAATACGTTCAATGCAAAGATTCTGTTAGGAGGAAAATAAAAATACATCATAAACAATTTCAAAATACCATAATACAAAGTGTTCACCCAACAAAACACTGGTTACCTTTGAAGAGGTTGTCTGTACATAAGGTGGTCTGCTTTTGTTGTGTCTGTGCTGGGAAAGCTTATCTTGCACATACAGACTGAGGTAAAACTCCTGACCATGATCCACTCTTAGCTGATCCCACATCCCATTGTTTGCAACAGCAGTTCTAAAAAAAACAATTATTTTGCTTTTTATACACATTATGTTTGTCTACAAGTAAAGTATAGATTACTGACAGAGTGTTCAAAGGTAAGTGAAAACTAGACCTTACTGCAATAATGTAGTGTATTTGTAAATATAGTCTGGTTTCTACTTACCTGTAAACTTGGTCATAAATAACCAGGTTGTTCTTCACTGGCATTGTAGCTTGAGCAACACTTTTGCTACTAAAACCATCAATAGCCAAAACGTGTGTTGCTCCAAACATGACCAGTTTTTCATTTTGGTCTATATGTAGTTTGTGTCCCATATGTCCAGCGTAGTAGGGAATGGGATTTAAGTTTCTTGCCCCCTAAATAAACAATGCAATATGTGCATTTAGTTGCATCTTAAATGTTGTGGATAAATATTAATGTTAATAATTAACATTTAAAACATTTAAGATAAGAAGGGAGATGCTTAACAACATAGTCAAAAATTTGGAACTAGTATTTAACTCAAAGTGAGCTAAATAAGGGAAATGTGTTAGTGACATTTTGTGACTTCTTATTTTACACTTTTCACTTATTTTACGCCTCTTAGTGGGGCCTTTTAACAAGTTAATTCTATAGTTTAATCACTAGTTTAACAAATATATATTTTACCACTTGTTCAAAAACTTTGTTACCTGACAGCGTAGCTCATTGTACGGCTGATGTACTTCTCTGAGTATCTTTCCCACTCGACACTCTCCTGCCCGAACACCCACTGATGACAAGAAGCCAGTCATGAATTTACGTCCATAAGATGGACCGGTCTGCAAACACCAAGTGCAGGTTTTAAAAATTACGTTGAAAAAATGACCTGCAAATTAAAAAATTAAGGCTACTTCACCTTGGTTATAGATGACGTGACCGCAATTTCAAGTTGAGCGTCTGTGACGTGCTTTTTACGCCGCAGCTGGTGATTCATACAGAACCTTCTCACTGACATCTCTGAACACTTAGACAGACCCAGTTGAAGCAGCGTAGCTGATATTTTAGCGTGTGTTTGACCACTTTTAAAACATTCTGTGATTACGTCTGCAAACTCTTCTAAACTTGCCATTTGTTCTCTTCTCACTTTGAGCGCTAGCTGTGGTGTTGTGCGTCTACAGAATTGTTGTTTACTTCCTTATAAAACTACTTCCGGGTCACCACAGAATCCCAAATGAAATAATAAAAAAAGAATTTATGCGGTCGTTATTCGTTTGCTTCATGCTTGTGTTTAGTGGAGAAATGAGAATTGGAAATTGGTTCATTATCCGATTTTTTATTATGATTCAAAAAACGAAAAACGGAAAAACATGTTTTTTTTTCCATATTTTGTTTCAAACGAAAAACAAATGAACGAATGATACACGGATTGAAAAGGGTCTGGTTTTAACCTGGCTAAAAACTAAAGAACTCATATCTTAAACTGATCTTCTAATCACGGTTGTTTTTAGTTGAAATATTCACATTTAATGAATGAAACAATTAATTTCTCGGAAAATGTTTCCTGCTGTGTTTATCAGAAGGTGAAAGTTGGGTGATACAATTTGTGTCATAATTTGATTGATATGTGTGTTTTTTAAAGAATTTCACTTTTTTCCCCCTCAAATGGATTAAGTCCTGTTCCTGTGCATTTTTTAATTCCTCAGTTTCTTTCAGTCGCTGATCTTTCTGTCCAAGTTCTTCTTTAAATTGATCTTGCTTGTAATTTAATAGGTTGTCCAGCAGTTTGTACTCTTTGTTGTTCTTCTCTTCTGTCTCTTGGATTTGTTTCTTGTGTTTTTCTTCCAAGGCCCGGAGTTCCTCCCTGTGTTCCTCCATCAAACCTGCAAAGTTCTTTGTGTATTTCTGTCTGAAATCATTAAATTCTTCAGCTTGCTCTCGAGCCTCCTCTTCGTACTTCCTCCTTACGTCCTGAGCTTTCTTCTCGTATTTTGTCTCCAACTCTTTTACGTTTTCAGCTTCATTTTTCTCATCGTTTTCACACTTCTCCTTCGTGTGATCGTATTCCATCTGGAGCTGTTTGAGTTTTGATTCAGTCGCTTTTCTTTTGCTTTCCTTCTCTTTTTTACGCCTGTCCCAGTATTCTTTCTGTTCCTTCTTCCTGGTTTCTTGTTGTTTGTTCAAACTTTCTTTTTGTTGCTGCAGTAAACTTTTCTTCTTTAAATCTGATTCAGAATTTATTTGTTCCTGTACGTCTCTCAGCTCTCTCTCACACTCCCGTTTTTCTGAAGCTTCCTTTTTTTTCTTCTTTTGGTCGTCTTCTTCTCTCTTCTCTTGTTCTCTTTTTGCCTTTTCACTCTCTTTGTGGATTTTTATCTTCAGGTTTTGTAAATGTTTCTGTCTTATTTCCCTCTCTCCTTCTAATTGTTCCTTTGGTTCCATAATCTTGACTTTCATCTCATTCACTTCTTTCTCCTGTTGTTGTTGAAGTTTTGCCAGCTCTCGCTGCAAGTCTTCCTCTCTGTCTTTCAGGATTTTCTCCATTTCTTTCTGGATGGCTTCCTCAGCTTCTCGTAGCATTTTATTAGTGAAGCAATCTCCTCCATTTTTATTCACCATTGTCTCAATCTTGTCTATCAGCTGACTGACCTGCTGCTGTCTCTTGGGTTTGTCATAGTTATTGAACACATGGTACCTTCCTCCACAGTCTGCAATTAGATTCTTGACAAAATCCTCGCCTTGGTCAATATATTCCTCCACAGAATTTGAATGATGCTCCAAAGAATCTCCTTTTGTGAAAAGAATTATGGTGAATGCTGTTGACGCCTTTCCAAAGACTCGCCTTATGAGTTTTAAAGTGTCCCTCTCCTCTGTTGTGAATCTGGCAATTTGTAACACCAACAGGAAGACGTGTGGTCCCGGAGCCAGCAGAGTGATGCACTTTGTCATCTCCTTGTTAACTTCTTCATTGGACATTGTGGTGTCAAAAAGTCCCGGAGTGTCAACCACAGTGACTGAGCGACCATTTACCTCACCCTGAGCTTTCTGACAGTGTTTGGTTACAGATTTCTGGAAAGCTTCGGATTTGAACTCGTCTCGACCCAGAATGGAGTTTCCTGAAGAACTCTTTCCACAGCCAGTCTTCCCAATCAGAACAATCCTGAGACTCTTTGGATTCTGCTGCTCTTCATCACCTGTAAGAAAAGTTCGAGTTCAATAACTTTATTGTCATTCAAAATTGTACAGCTCTTGACGCAAAATTTAACAAAATTTTGTTTAATTTTTCTGATGGACTCTGATGGTTGTTTGTGCCTATATGCCAAATAGCAGTCCAGAGTATCTGGCTTTCTTGGAGTCCTTGGTGGGAGTGCTGGAAGGTGCACCAACTGGGAGCACCTTTATTCTGCTGGGGGACTTTAATGTCCACATGGGTAATGACAGTGTGATCTGGAGGGATGTGAGAATGGGAAGAACAGCCTCTTTGATCTGAACCTGAGCGATGTTCAATAGTTGGACTTCTTTACTAGTCATAGTTTGTCCATCACAAATACCATGTTTGAAAATAAGGGTGTCCATAAGTGCACTTGGCATCAGGATGCCCTAGGTTGTAGATCAGGACTGACTTTATTGTCAAGCCATCTGATTTGTGTATCTTTGCTTTGGACACTCGGGTGAAGAGAAGAGCTGAGCTGTGGACTGAATACCACCTGGTACAAATATGGATCAGATAGCGTGGGAAGAAGCCAGACAGACCCGGTTGACCCAAATATGTAATGAGGGTTTGCTGGGAATGCCTGGCAGAAGAAACCATCTGAAAGATCTTTAACACACATTTCCACAAGAGCTTTAACTGCATCCTAGCTGAGGTGGGGCACACTGAGTGAGAGTGGGCCATGTTGGCCATGTTCCCAGAGTTTCTATTTGCATAAATTCTGTTTACAGAGGGCCAAGTTGTTCACAGCCTTGGCTGTTACAGAGGCAAAAGATTGGATGTGGAAGGAGTTTGGTGAGACCTTGAATAGAGACTCAATTAAATTCAATTCAGTTTATTTATATAGATCCAAGTTACAACAGACGTCGGCTCAGTCGGCTCCAAAGAAATTCTGGCAAATAACCAGGTGGCTGAGGAGGGGAAAGCAACTCTTAACGAACATTGTTTTCCATAAAGGTGGGGTGTTGATTACCTCAACCAGTGATTTCATTGGGACAGGGAAGGAATACTTCTCAAACCTTCTCAATCCAACCAGCACATCTTCCATGGAGGAAGCTGAGTTGGGGCATTTCGGGATTGGTCTGTCCATAAGCATGGCTGAGGTCACAGAGCTCTGCGGTGGCAAGGCTCTGGGGGTGGTTGAGATCTATTCTGATTTCTTTAAAATTTGGGATGCATTGTAGTTGTCTTGGTTGACACACCTTTGTAACATCTAGTTGACATCAGGGGAAGTGCCACTGGACAGGCAAACTGGGGTGGCGGTCCCCCTCTTCAAAAAGGGGGACCAGAGGGTGTGCTCCAATTACAGGGGCATCTGGTAAGGTCTATTCAGGGGTACTTGAGAAGCGAGTCAGATCGTTGGTCGAACCTCAGATCCAGGAGGAACAATGCATGTTCTGTCCTGGCCATGGAACACTAGACCAGCTCTTTCCCCTCACTAGGGTCCTCAAGGGGTCTTGGGATTTTTCCCATCCAGTCGACGGGTTTTGTGGACTTGCAGAAGGTGTTCAACCATGTTCCTCAATGGACACAAAGGGTGGTGCTCCGCAAGTATGGAATTGGGGGCCCGTTGCTACAGGCTATGCAGTTCCTATACAAGCGGTGCCAGAGTTTTTTTCACATAGCCACCAGTAAGTTGGACCCCTTCAGGGTGGGAGTTTGACTCTGTCAGGGCTGCCTGTTGTCACCGATTCTGTTCGTAACTTTTATGGACAGAAAGGGGGTCGGAGAAAGTCTGGTTTAATTGCCTCAGGATTCTATCTCTGCTTTTTGAGAATGATATGTGCCGTGATCTTCAGCTCTCACTGGTGTGGTTTACAGTTGAGTGTGGATGTGAACCACTCCAAGCTGCTGTAATGAGGATCAGCACCCCCAAATCTGAGGTCATGATCCTCAGTGGGAAAATGGAAACTGGTAGAATGGTAAAAGGACTGTACTTATGTAGCGCCTTTCTATCTAGTCAAGATACTCGAAGTGCTTTACAATACAGTATGTGCCCTCATTTACCTATTCACATAGCACTTTACTACATTTCTACAAAACCAATCTGAATCTGTAGAGACTAATCTGTGCTTCATATCACATTAATACACCAATGGATACACATAAGAGGCAATGAGGGGTTCAGCAACCCTATACAACATTGCTGCCTGGTGGTTCCCTTATCAGTCAGTGCACTCAGTGCAATACATCGACTATGGGAATTGCACCGCCGCGTGGTTCACCTGAAGTAATACAATCACACCTTTTAAGGCAGGTGGGCGTCAGCGTCATCAATGAGGCAACGCCCTCTTTGTATAAAAGAGGCTGACGCCCCACCTACTTTCTCTTTTTGCCCTTCAGCTCGCTTACACCTGAACTTTGTGGGACTCTCTGTGACTGCATCGCTCAACTGGAGGTGAGTTCGCTCCCTGCCTCGAGCGCTAAATAGAAATTTCCTACATGAGGCTGGGTTAGCGAAAGCTAGCCCAGTGCTGTTTTATTTAACCTCGAGGTTTTTTCTTCTGCTCTCTTGGCAGCTCTTCTCCTCGACGCTAACTGTGCCACAGCTACCTGTAGCTAACAAAGCTAGCAGGCTAGTCGACGAGAGCGGCTCGACAAGAGGACGTCTTCGGACCGCGTTAGCGGATGGCTAACAAGCTTTCGACTCGATGACTCTTCTCAGCCATGGCTCCCAAGAAGGGAAAGAGGAAGTCGAAAATTTCAAACAAGACCAACAGGCCAGCAAGCCCCGGCTCTCGAGCCTGCCCCAGCAAATGTGGCTACTCCCTTTCGGCGGCGGACACCCACGAGGCCGGTCCGGTTTGCCTGGGGATGCTGCACGCTAAGACAGCGTTGAAATCCACCGAGTCCTGCACTCACTGCAGCCAGCTGCGTGAAGCTGTGAGACGACGCATGGACTTTGTAGTCAAAGTCATGGGTGGCTCCACGACGGCGCAAGAACCGAACCTCACAGAGGCGCTCACTCCCACCGTGGAGCTGGAGGCAGTCGAGCTGGAGGACAGCAGACTGGGGGGGCAGCATGGATTTGGTTGTCCCCATGGGGGACTCCACTGCCGAGTTTGACCCGAGGGACCTGTTATGCGCAGACGAGCTCTCGCTAACGGCCTCGGGTGAGTTAACGGATGACGAAGCTGACAACGAGGATGAAGGAGAAGACGAGGACTTCTCCCAGAACCAGATGACAGCTCATCCAGAGACTGATGTCTCCGTCCCCGCTCTGTTCGAGCTGTGTCGCAGAGCTGCGGACACGCTACGGATCAGTTGGCCAGAACCCCCCTTCTCAACAACAAGTAACGAGGCTGGCGGGGAATTACTTCTTCGCCAAGCAGCAGTCGGCTACGAGGCACAGGATGCCGATTTTTCCCGACTTCCAGACAGAGCTGACTCGCACCTGGGCTGAACCCAGGGCTCCAATGACTTTGCCTCTCTCCCA
>JARVJN010033832.1:0-10286 GCA_031763805.1 Argolebias nigripinnis
ATATGTGTAGCACTTTGAGATTTTCAGTAATGAAAAGTGTGTTATAAATTGAATTAATTATTATTATTATTATTATATATTATACATTAAACATTGTGAGAGGATCTTATTCTAATAAAACATAACATAAAAAGATAACATTATACAACATTCCCCCTTTTGGTCCCTCCAAATAGGGACCAACTATTTGGCTACAAACATCTGTCCCTGCCGAGTGCCCAGAACTTGCGCTGGGAAAAACCCAAGGAAATGGTATAGTGGTGCGAGGAAAAAAGTAGCACAATGCCTCCTCGTGACAAGGACCAAAAATGGTGTTTAGTGCACTCTTACAATCATCTTTACCCTCTGTCATAAGTTTAACAAAATTGCTGTCTAAGTGATCTAGCAATAGCAATCAAATGAGGCATTAATAAGGTAAATATAGCACAAATTAGCAAAACACAATACTAACCCTCAGAAGTATATGTTGGATTTCAGTTCCGTGTCTGCCCCTGAAACAGTTGCATTCGACTTTTCCTTTAATCGTCACAGTCCCTACTCTGGATCTTCCAGAAGAAGCAAAGTTATTTTTCACAAGAAAACATAACAATATATGATTACAACATGCAGTGAAACCAAGTAATCAGCAGAGTTAAGGTTTCACGGTTTAGTGGTGAGTATTTAGCATGAATGATGTTAATTTTAGTTAAGATAATAATTTTATTTGGCTTAGCTCCTCCTGTGGGGGAAAAAAATTGTAAACGCATGTGCACAACATATATTTTCATTGATCACCCTGTCTTCAAAACAACACAATATAGCATTAAATATTGAGTCTTATACCAAATGGAGCTGGAAGAAAAAATAAAAGGAAGTCAAAATCAGTTAGTTTAGTCAACTCTCCTCCAGAGATCTGTTGAGGTAAAACAAAAGAAAAAGTTCAAGACTATTGAACCTGCACATCAGTAGTAAAAAATGTGGTAAAATACTCTATATACCGTAGTACATGAAAGCTCAATTAATTTCTTTCAATCCAGTCAAATCAGATCAAATCAAATCAAATGCTTTTAAGAATGCAGATCCACTACATTTTTCATTGACCCATGACCAGATCCACATCGAGGGTCTGTGTTTTGGCTTTGCTGGCCCAGGTGCGTTCCCCTTTAGACCTGCGAAGCCTCTGGAACCTTCTTTCCTGTACACATCCCAAAGAATGAAAGGAAAATATAATAGTTATTAAGAGCACCAATTTTACTTGTCTTTGATAAGCAGATATGTACACGAGCCATATTGTTTGTAGGCTTCTGATTTCTCCCACTTTTTCTGAAACAGTACTGTGTGTCCTTTTTCATTTGAGGTTGCTTAAGGCCTTTGTACAAATGTTGATGCGATTATCTTGAATGATCTGTTAAACACCTCAGTTTTATTATTGGCTTTTTTGTTGTTTGTTTTGAATATAAAAACCTAAGAAGTTATCTTGTTTTTTTATAACCAATGATCTAATCATTGTATATATTTTTACGAGTTATATTTAAGAATAGTTTTCAATCTCCCCCCTTTTGAAACAGTTTTTCTGTTTCATCTAAATTTTACAGGCTATAGCTGAAAATATAGTGTTGCTATAATTTACTAACACACAGTCTGAGTATTAGTTTCAGAAATATAAAGATAAAAATAAAAATGTGTAGTTTTAACAGGCCTACTACAAATTTCCAATCTAGGTTTTAAAAGCCTAAAGCAAAATATGAAACAAGTTCTTATACAATTTCCTTAAATTTCATCCCTTGTAGCAAACCAGACCCACGAAAATGCACTCACTTCAAGGAAAATGCCATCATTTTTTTTACTCCATAAAACATTGTACAAATGTCTGTGTGAACACAAATCTAACCTGTTAATCTCAGAGTCTTCTGGAACAGGGACAAGTAAACAAGCTGACCCCCTTGTATCAGTGTTACACTAAGAATCTTGTGACATGCACGTCATGAAATGTAACATGCACATCCTAAAGTATGTGTTTCATTTAGCAATTTTTATCAAAGCAAACTGTATTGTTGATCACGACACTGTCAACGGATGAACCAATCAGATCAGATGTTAGGTCGACACCTCCACTGGACTGCTGTAGATGGTGCTCGCTCTGTTTGTGAGACCTTGTTCAGTCTGTGTCGGCTCCAGCCTCCGCTGGATGCAGCTGTGTTCCGTCCAGGACCCCCCAAATCCGGACTCCATGAAAGTTCAAGTTTGGCAGTTTGTTGCTGTCTTTACTTGGCAGACAGTTCTTTGATAGTTCTCTGACAGGTCTTTGACAGTTTTTGTTTGTAGCCTTCATTCAGTGACAGTTCTTTGCGGTTGTTTCAGTTGTGCTGGTGTTCAGCACCTTGAGTGAGAGTTCATCGAGCAGTGCCGCTTGTTATAGCATTAGTGGTGTTCTTAGAAAGTCACAGTACCAGTTTTAAAGTCAACTTTACACATCAAATCCAATTCAATCAAACCGATAACCACAGTCGCAGTGATAAACAACACAGATGCTGTATGTATTTTTGGCAGAGTTCTAGCTCAGTGGAGGTTTATCTGTACAAATTATGTGTTCTGTTCAAAGGTTGTGGGATCAGCCAGACTCACCCCCCTTTTCCACAAACTCGGTCTTCTAACACGCTGTTGAGAAGGAATTTTTTTTTTTTTTTAAAATATCATGTAAATATTAAAAGCCAGGTTAAAAAATAATCATCAATTAACAAGTTCTATTTTGGGGCCTCAGCATTTACCTTCAACAGAGTCATCCCGCATCAGGTTTGCACAACGGATTTTTAAAAGAAAACCTCTCAATTACATGAAGAGTGAAAACATTCATTTTAACCCTAAAATCAAGATCAAAGCCAAATTCCCTAAAATCTTCTATTATAAACAATGTCCTAACTCTGTTCTCCTTATGTACTCGTAAGACGTGTGAAGTTTGAAGATTTTTACGGTAATTTTATTTAGCAATTGGAATTGTTGCTCTCAAATAAATGATATAATATTATTTTATGTAACTCTTAAAGATAATTTAGACTTTGGTATCTCATGACCTCCCTCAGGAGCCTGGATCAGTTACTATTTCATTATTATTATTATTATTATTATTTTTAAGCTGAAAGTCATTTTGTGACTTTTTATTTACATATTTTAAGCAAAACAACACCAGACCTCTTTAATCAGCCCTTTCTCCTTCTTTGACAGCATTGCGGTCCTCTACATTGAACAATAAGCAGTCAAAAAATCCAAAGCTTGAGGTCTTTAAACTGAGCTCCACTTCAATCAACCATTTTGTCTCGACTTTAAAATAAAACTGCTGAAAAGAACAATGAGTGAAACAAATGAAGGGAATGATTCCTGCGTATGGAGGAAAAGATGTTCAGGTCAGCCGTGTGGCTTCCCCCCTCTCTGTGTTATCAGACAGCAGCCAGGTGGGGGCTCCATCAGCTGCTTCGCCTGCGTCATGTTTGGCATTAACCATATGGTTATAACAATTAACCTGAATCTGCATCTAGTTTCTTTTTTGTTGTTGTTGAGTAGTCTCTTTTTTAATATCAAAATGAGACATTTGGTGAGGATTGAGACCTGCAACTTTTATAATTAAAGCCATAATCTTCTTAATTTATCAAAACGTACCTAAAATTATTCCTTTAAGCAATTACCCTTCTTGCATGCTGCTGCCTAAATAAGTTAATAAAATGTTGCAAGTCAAATTTTACACCTGTGGGGAATCATGCATAAAAAGAGCTATGCTGCAGTGTATTAAAGCCTCATAACATTTTTTAGCTGCTATCTGCGGTGCCATAAGCTGCAGCTCAAGAACGGATGGAGCATCTGATAACACTGCAAAACAACCGAGATGACTCTGCAAATATGTACTGAAAGTGTAGCATTTCCATGCATCCAGCCGAGAAAGAAACTGTTCTGTTTATTATTTGTTAATATTATTATATATATTTTTTTACTTTAAAATGTGTTTTTACTTCTGAGGGGTTAACTGTTTTGGTGTGTATAGTTAACTTTTATTGCAGGAAAGTTACTTCTTAATAAAGAGTGTTTGGTTTAACTTTTAACTCAAAACTATACTAGTGACATCTTTTTAATATCTATGGATATTTACATCAGTTCAAACAGCTCTCAACATTTCTTATGCATGATCAAGTTATTTAGAATGATTAATTTAAACTGAGTGTTTCAATTTAAAGTGTAATTAAAAAGTTTCTTTGACAAGAATACATTTTTATTTTCTTTATTTTACAAGTGTCAACGTTCTTTCATTGAACTTATAAAAACCAAAGTTATTGTCAAATTTAAGAAGAGATGTTTGCTAATTTGTTTAAAATGTGTTATCCAGAAATGCTTAATTTGTTTATGGTGTTTAATTAAGTTACTAAGCTTTTAATAAGGCACCTAAGTACCTTCATTGTACTTTTTTCTTTCCAATAATTCAGCTACTTTCAGCTAATTTCAGCTGTTTCTTCAACTGCTTTGTAGTCTTTTCAGCTTTATTCTGCTCACTTCAACATGTCTGTACTTCCACTGACTTTTTTTTGTGTGCTAATTTCATATCATTATGTTCCTTTCAGCTAATTTTTGGAAGATTCAGATATTTCTGCCATTTCAGCCACTATTCAGCTGTTTTATGCTAATTTCACAGGGTATATGCGGGGTTGTAAAAGGTATTAAAAGGTAGTAAATAAAATCAACACAAAGTAAAGCCATTAAAAATTATTAAAAGTAATAAACGTCATCTGATGAGGTTTTTTTTTTTTTTTAAACCTACACAACTATATTCTCTGGTTCTGTCAGCTAAAAAATGTCTGTGAATTTATTTATCTTTTCTAATTTTCTAATAATATAATAATTTGTAGGACCTAAGCTAAAACAATGACGTCATATCGTCAGTCAGTGTGCGTTCGCACCTACAACTGGCTGAGGAGAGGCTTATTGTCGTCTATAAAAAGAAACAGGAAGCAGAAACGCGGCTCATTTCTCTGAAATTCAACAAGAAAGGCACCTAAACAATTATTTGTTAGCTCAAAATTATAGCAAAGGTGTGTCTCAATCTAATGTTGTCTTAATAAATGCACTTCAATGGACACGTCAGCCTTACTCTAAAAAGTAGTCTTGCTGCCTTGGTGCTTCGTGAACGCGCAGAGAACCAGGAAGAGGAAACGCAGCTGTTTTGACAGTTCTAAGCAGAGCAGAATGAAGGGGAGAGATATGGCAGGCTGATTGCGTCATTGATAGCTTGTGAAAAGTTTCAGTCAAAAATAATCCATAAATATGTCATACAGGCTGAAAAATACAGTAGTTATTATTTTCCTCCCTCTGTTTTTGAATTGTGCATGTCTTCTGTGTTGAATCCTTTTAATTAAACTTTTCAAGTTTACTTTTTCTAATTTTTATTAGAGATATGTATGGGAACAATTAAATAACTTTTTCTCTTGGGTTAGATTTAAATAACAAGTAGGACAGTGCTTTTATTGAGGCAAGAAGAAAATATTGTGATGGTATTAAAAAGGTATTTAACTTAATAATTTCTGTATATAGCCCGTTTAAGCTTTTTCAGCTAATTCTATATTTTTAATCCAACTTTTTCAGCCTAATTTAGCAAGACCATGCTCTTGTCTTAGCTATTGTTCAGCTGGTTTTGGCCAATTAAAGCTTTTTCAGACGATTTCAACTTTATTTTGCTTATTTTCTGCTTACTGTATTTCAGATGTTTTAAAATTTCAGATTGTTTCAGATATTTCAGATTATGCTTCTTTGGGCTTATTTCTGCTAGTTTCAGATTGCTTCTCATGAACATTAAATATACCTTACTTACCAGCTTTGTGATCTGTACCTGCCAGGTTTCAAAACCACAGTCAGCTCAAACTCCTCTGTTATACAGTACATGCACTCACACTTCAACACAAACACACACACTCGAAGCATAAGCATTATCTCACCCTAGCAGCCCTTCACTCACACAAAACAGCTGTTTTTTTTTTTCACATGTAGGAACAGCCGCACACACACGCAGCTGTTCGCTTATCTGGAGTGCCACAATTCTCTCTAAAGTTTAAAATCTCGACAAAACAAACAGACCTGAATAACAAACAAAACATAAACATGAATTTCAGCTTCTCACACAACTGTTAAGTCCACACAGCAGTGGACGCTCAGTTATGCTCAAACCAGCAGAACAAACAGACCTGAATAACCTTGTTGTCCGGCCCACGCCACCAACAAACAAACAAGAAACCAGAATCACAAATAAACATGACCACTAGTGTAGACAATTAACTCTTAATTTAAGAGACAACGTTGTTCTAATCTTAGTCCTCTCATCACCATGTTTAGGGTCTCTGAGGGACTGGGCGCTTTCTTCTTATTTCTTCACGTGCAGTCAGCGTCTTGTTCTTATTCGTGAATAGTCACTTTCACGGGGAAACTCAAGAAAAACCCAGCCATCATCTCTTCATGCGTCCATTAAAGAGTGGGGGAGGCCATAAATCCCGACTTGCAGGTCCCCGACCTGCTGCTGACTTACAAACTATTTTTCCAAATTCTCTCTTTATACCGGTTCATCAACTTCTTAAAACAACCAAATCACTTCCACCATCCAGGCTGTTAATCTTAGGCAAAAAACTGACACTGCACTTTCACACAGTGAGGAAAGTTCCTCTTCTTTTTTTCTCTCTTTGTGCCGGCATGTGTGATCGTGCAGAGACAGTTTCAGCTGGATCCACATTTAAAAATTACTCTGTCTACCAGTCAACATCTGCCCGCATCCTCCACCAAATTTGTTGAGGTAAATATTACTTTATAAAAACAAATCAAACTTCAAGACAACTTTTACCTGCCTCAACCGAGATCTTGTGCAGATATTGAAAGCAGACAGAGTCAAAACAGCCCTAGAAGTGATTCTGAATTCAGACAATAATTTATTACCTTTTACAGCGCTGAAAGGGAGACGCTCTCACCTACATCCATGAAGACACGTCTAAATCACAAATATCTTTGCTTGCTTAAATATAGCGTTATCAATTACATTGGAATTTCTTATCGTGAAGTTGCCTTCTCCGGACGGCCGAGGCTTCTGGGTGTGGTCTCAAATGGCCCCTCTGCAAGTGGTCTGCTCTCAGCAAGATAACAGTCTCTGGTGGTTTTTGTGTACGCATTCTGAACTCAATGACGTTTATCATGACTGCAGCCTCCACAAAGAGAGATATTCTATATTATATTACAAATATTATACATTACACATGTGAGAACGTCTCATTCTAATAAAATATAACACAAAAAGATTACATTATTCAACATTTCCCCCTTTTGGTCCCTTCAAAAAGGGACCAACTCTTTGGCAACAAACATCTGTCCCTGCTGAATGCCCAAAATTTGTACTTGAAAAAACCCCAGGGTAACGTTATTATGGTTCAGGGGACAAAAAAGCAGCACAACGCCTCACCCCCCCTGTGACGGCGACCAAATATGGTATTCAGGGCATTCTTACAATCATCCTTACCCTGTGTCATAAGTTTATCAAAATTGTTGTCTAAGTGATACAGTATTAGCAATCAAACAAGGCATTAATAAGGTAAATATAGCACAACTTAGCGAAACACAATTCAGTACAATGTCTAAAAATGTAGTTCTCTGTCAGTTGGTCACAAAGCGCACAGTGGATGCCTGCATCTTAATAAGGCCACAACTCGTTGTCATGCATTTTAACAATGACTACGAATTGGTTGGACAATTCAGGTCCATGTCAGAGGCATCGGTCTGTCGCGTTGTCACAAAAGCAATTTTAATCAATTTAGAGCATTTGAAAACTAAAAATGGTGTAAAACACAAGTTAGGAGACAGTTTATAGATCCAATGTCAGCAGTTGTCAGATTATGCCACCAGGGAGAGCTCGAGTCACGTGTGGCTTGAAGAATCGCTGGTTGACAACATCTGATGTCCAGAGGGTTTCAACCGCCTGATGAGTTCCGGTTCTCCTCAATTCAGCCAACTTGGGTTTGGTTCAGCCCACTTTGGTTTGGTTCGGTCACCTCCAACAGGACCCGCTCCGCGATGTGCGACCTCCCTGCTCCTTCTCTCTCCGTCTATATTCCTCAGTTTCTTCTCCCAGGGTCAGAGCAGTTGCTGGACCTGGAAACTGCCTTCCTTTACTCGACATCTGTAATACAAAATCTGCAAACATCTTCTGCTTCATTGTAAGGGTCTGTCTAATTCTATCCTAGTTGGTTTACCATGTGGTTCTCCAAAGGTCATATAATGTTCCTTGTGTTGATACTTCCTGTTTGGTGCTTGTAATGTTTTAATCAGCTTCTTCTTCTTAATGATGCCTGTGTAAACTTCATCCAAAAGTCCTCAATCTAATTTCTGCCCTCTAAGGCAGGTGACTTCTATATTTTCTCTCTCTACCACTAAAGGGGTTTGTTAATATAAAACATTTCATTATTACTTCTACACTGTAATGGTTTTATAGTAGAACAACATAAATCACATTCTATTCATACTTTCCTCCTCTTTTTTCAAACCTGATCCTCAGAAGGACATGTTGGATTTCAGGTCCGTGTCTGCCCCTGAAACATTCGCATTCGACTTTCCTTTCATCGTCACAGTCCCTGCTCCAGATCTTCCAAGATAGAGCAAAGTTATTTTTCACAAGAAAACATAACTATATGTAATTACAGCATGCAGTGAAACCAAGTAATCAGAAGAGTTAAGGTTTCAAGGTTTAGTGGTGAGTATTTAGCATGAGTGATGTTAATTTTAGTTAAGCTGATAATTTTATTTTGGCTTACCTCCTCCTGTCTGTGGGAAAAAATTAGTAAACGCATGTGCAGAACATAAATTTTCATTGATCACCCTGTCCTCAAAACAACACAATACAGCATTAAACATTGAGTCTGATGCCAAATGGAGCTGGAAGAAAAAATAAAAATAAAAAGAAGTCAAAATCAGTTAGCTTATTCAATTCTCCTCCAGAGATCTGTTGAGGTAAAACAAAATAAAAAGTTCAAGACTATTGAACCTGCACATCAGTAGTAAAAATGTGGTAAAATACTCTATACATGAAAGCTCAATTAATTTATTTCAGTCAAGTCTAGTCAGGTCAGATCAAATCAAATCAAATGCTTTTAAGAACGCAGATCCACCACATTTTCCTTGACCCTTGACCGGATCCACATTGAGGGTCTGTGTTTTGGCTTTGCTGGCCCAGGGGCGTCCCCCTTTAGACCTGCAAAGCCTCTGGAACCTTCTTTCCTGTACACATTCCAAAGAATGAAAGAAAAATACAATAGTTATTAAGAGCACCAATTTTACTTGTCTTTGATAAGCAGATATGTACAATATTGTTTGTAAACTCTGATTTCTCCCACTTTTTCTGAAATAGTACAGTGTGTCCTTTTTCATTCGAGGTTGCTTAAGGCCTTTGTACAAATGTCAATGCAGTTATCTTAAAGGATCTGTTAAATGCCTGTTTCAGTGTTTGTTTGTTTTGTTTGTTTGTTTGTTTTGAATATAAAAACCTAAGCAGTTACTTTATTTTATAACTAATGATCTAATCATTGAATATATTTTTACGAGTTATGTTTAAGAATAGTTTTCAACCTCCATTTTTAATTAGTTATATTTAAGAATAGTGTTCAACCTCCCCCCCTTTTGAAACAGTTTTTCTGTTTCATCTAAGTTGAAAAGATAGTGTTGTTATAATTTACTAACACACAGTCTGAGTATTAGTTTCAGAAATATAAAATAAAAAATAAAATTATGTAATAAAAATAAAATTATGTAGTTGTAACAGGCCTACTGCAAATGTTCAACCTAGGTTTTAAAAGCATAAAGCTAAATATGAAACAAGTTCTTATACCATTTCCTTCAAAAAATTAACCATAAATTTCTTCCCTTGTAGCAAACCAGAACCACGAAGATGCACTCACTTCAAGGAAAATGCCATCATTTTTTACTCCATAAAACATTGTACAAATGTCTATGTGAACACAAATCTAACCTGTAAAAACAAAAATATAAAAACGATCCTACTGCAGGGCTCGAGATGGTGAGCATGAGCACTATTTGTCTTCATACCAATTGTGTCGGTTTTCATCACAGAGTCATCTGGAACAGGGACAAATAAACAAGCTGACCCCCCTGTATCAGTGTTACACTAAGAATCATGTGACGTGCACGCAGTGACGTGCGGTCAGGGGAAGCAAGTGAAGCCACATCTCCCCTGTCATCATGGAAAGAAAAAAATGTAAATTGAAAAAATAAATGTAATTATTGTA